>VXBX01003263.1:864656-878932 GCA_013400415.1 Scytalopus superciliaris | reverse complement strand
GCTGTACCGGGGGGCTGTGCCCCAGAGCCCCCCGTGCCGGGCCCGGGGCCCGCCCCGTTATCCCGCAGGCGGGAAAGGGGGAGCGTTTTGTTTTCTTCCCGGAGAAAGTTCTTGAATTCAGAACTTTGTTTTGCCCTTGCGAGCGAGTGGGTTTGGTAAGACGCTGGCATGGTGGAAGAGGAAAAACGCAGGGATGTTGCCTGTGTAAAATGGTCGTCTTGGAAAAATACGTGATTACTTCTTTTAGAAAGAAATAATTTCTATTGGTGATTTTTTGAGGCGGGGAATGCCTGCCCCAGAGCACGGCGGCGGCAGCAGGACACGGGTGACAGAGACTGAGCCGTGGGAGAGCAGGTTTAGGGAAGGGAGTGATGAATAGTAACAGGGAATAACTAATTGGGTTATGTCTTCTTTAGCATTATGGAAGAAGAGATCTAATGAAACAACAACACATTCCAAAGTGACAAGGAAATGATCTGCGTGATGAATAATTAACCAGTGGCACTTGTTGGTGCAGGGGGAGCTTGGGGGGCAGCCCGAGGACAGAGCTGGATCGCAGGCTCTGTGTGGCGCTGACCCTGGGCAGGCCCCCTGGCATGAAACGGTGTTATGACAATTTAAAATAGATAAAAGAATAAGAAATGAAAGGCTTTGTCCCCCCGGGCACACCGCAGTGGTGGCAGGACTGCTGTGTGTGGAAGGTTGGGATGTGCCAGTGCAGCAAGTGGAGGTGTCGGGGTCTCTCCACTTGTAGGGTGGTGTGGGCTGGGCTGGCAGCACTGCCCGGGAGGGGCTCTGGGGTGCAGGGCACCCACACAGCCCGTCTGGTGGGGACAGGGGTGCTGGGTGACGCTGAGTTGAGCTCAGTGGTTGCACCATGTGTTTTTGGAGTTGAAATTCTGTGGGACCTGGGTGTCTCTGCTTTCCTTAGCACGTGCCGGATCAGGTATAAACTGGAACACTGTAACATGGAATTGGACTGCCCTGGGTTTAAAGGCCTGGATTTAAAAGCTCAGGGCTGCTGAGCTGCAAAACTTCTCCAGGCTTAGTTAAACCAAGGGTTGTTTAAATGGAAAAGCAGTGGTTATGACTGAACAGTTCAAGTTGTACAGTTTCTAGACTTGAGAAAATGTGGAAAACTTATTGCTCTGTACATTGTATAGTTGAATTAAAGATAGTTGTGAAGTCTGCTTGGTTTGTGTGACACCTAAAAGTTCAGGAGTGCAGTTGTTACTTACTCAGGCTACTGAGGAAAGATATATGGGACCAGAATTCTTGGTCTGATATATGAAAGTGCTGGGATGTGTTTATTGTCTCATTTCTTTAAAACCATCATTGGGTTAAATTTGTTCTGAATGGCAGCAAGGGGCCAAGTCCAGGGATGTTTTGTGGTACTGTGAGGCACTTGAATCCATGGACAAAATTGGGGCATTATGTGAGCAATACCTGCAATTTGCTTCAGTAAGCAGCAGTTCCAAGGCTGCCGTGTGAACCCCCAGGCTACAGTCGAGGTTATGGCCATGGTTTCCATCCATCCCTTACCGAGCACCAGCCTGCCCTGCACTAGGAACAGCCTGCCTTTGTAATTCCTTTTTATTTTCCTACCAAAATCCTCCTCTGTGCTTGCTGTCTCAGGAGTGCTCAGAAGCACAGCTGTGCCACGTGCTGGACAAGCACGAGCTCTGTGTTTTCTGGGCTGAAAGCTGTGCTGTAAACATGGGAAATGGTCAGTTTGGGTGTATCCCGCAGCTGCCTCTAGCCTGGTCCCTCCTGACCACCTTCTTCACCCTTGGGGCAGGAGGTGTTAGAGATTTAGATCTGGTGGATTAGTGAGGTAATGGATAGTGCCTGTCTGTAGGATTATCAACGAAGCAGTTTAATTAGTGGAAGCAGAGAATTTTAATTTAAAATTTATCTGGTATATTATTATCTAATTGTGGAAGTAATCATAATTGGGAACAGTCTTTACTGAAAGGGTTTTCTGTAGGCAGTCAGGCCAGGGAGTTGTTCTTTGGCTGCCTTGCTGCAGCCAATGTAGAGAGGTGGGGGATATGGGGACTTTTGTTGATGTTACTATAGACTGGGAATGCTGTTGGTTCATTTTGCTTTGGGAAGTTCAACTGTATAATCAGAAATAAATGTGTGAATCAAGTTGCTTCAAGCCTTAAATGCAGACATTCCTTTTCAGTTTTGGAGCAAGGTTGATTTTGTTGTGCATTGCTCCACCTCCTGAATTGTACTATTTTGTGGCTTCATTAAGTCTCAGGTGCTGTTTATCATTTTCTGGTATTACTGGGTAATAATTACTGAGTTATCTGTATTCTGCTTCCTACAGCAAAGCCAAGGATTGAATAAACTAACATTTTTAGATGCTTCTGTTACAAATACTGCACACAGATGAGCATTTGAAAGTAGCAGGTGCTGTTGTTGCTTTCTTTTAAAATGTGTTTTGCATGGAAGTTTCTGGTGCTTGTTCAGTTTGTTTCTTAGGAGTACTGGGAATGCTGCTTTCCAAAATTTCATGAGCAGGGAAGATCCTGCCAAGGAGAATCTGTAATGCACTCACTGCAGTCTTTGTCTGAAGGGTCTGTGGAGGGCAGGTAAATGCCCTGTTCTGTGGCCTTGGCACCATGTTCCAGCTCTGTCATTCTGCATCCCTGGATGAGGTGAAGCTCTGAGTTCCCTGACCTTGGAGCCTCCCTGTGCTGGAAACCTGGAATATAACTGTGAAGTACAGGAAATGGTGATGGATCCCTGCAAACAGCTAAGACACATGTTAGGAGCCAGAAGGGTTTGGCTGCCCAGAGCAGACACACCATGTAAGTCATGTGGTTTCGGCCCCACTGTCCAGGAGGGCTGCTGTGGCCACAGGAAAGTTCTTTAGGTACTTGTTTTATTCTGCTGCTTGACCTTCCACGGGGAGGTGGTACTGACACAGGGATGCCAGTAATTAAGGGCATGAGCCTTAGCACCTCTGAATGCCTGACCAGCTAAGGCAGAACTGCAGAAAATGTTCTGTTCCCTTTTGTTGTCATATTTTTATGATTTATGTCCATGCTAAGGATGACTTCTGCAACTATGAGTATTTATCAACAAATTCCTGCTACTACTCCTGTCCAGAAGGAAGGGAGAGGGGAGGATCTGGCAGGGTTAGATTGCTTCTCTGGGGACTCCTGTGCTCCAGTCTGCCCTGCTGTGCCCAGTCTTGTGCATGGCAGAGGCTCCAGGGCTCTCCTTCCCCTGTGAGTGGTGGTCTCTGCTGTTTCTATGCCTGAGGGATTAGAGCAGTTGCTTATGATTATTACTGTTTATTTTATTTACAGTTATATACTATAAACTTAGTTTCTCAAATAATGCACCGAAGTAAACAACATTTCCTTCCTCCTACCCCATAGTTATTTACCAAAAGGAAAAACTTGTGTGTGTTTGCTGCCCTCTGTTACATTTGGAGCCTCCTCTGTCATGAATATGTATAATTGTCATTCTGTTAGTATCAGTGAGGGTTCCCAGCAATTAGCAAGGACAGAGAAGGGACCTGTAAAACCACATCACATTTGTGATGAAACTTCAATACATCCCAAGATAAGAAAATACACAATTAATTTGCAGAGGTGAGAGGTGAAGGCTTTTTTGCATATGTCATTTCACAGCAGGGTGTGGTTCCTGTGAGGATGCTGGAGCCCACTCTCCCTTCAGCAGTCTGTGCAGGGGGAGTCGGAATGTCTTAGTGCTTTGCTTGAAGAATGAAGCCAGTGGCAAGCATTGGTTTCCCCTGATCGGTGCATTCAGAACCAGCAGTAAGTTCTTCTGCTCTCTCCCTCTAAGCCAAGTGCATGACCAGCCTTAGCCCAGCCCAGAGCATGGGCCAACTCAGCCCCCCGATCAACCTGTCCTTCCACAGCCCCACTCCCTCCTGGAGCTGCCCTGATCCCAGGACTGCCATAAAACATGTGTATTTGTGGGACCTTTGCTTTGGGCAAATAGGCCAAATACTTATTTTCACAGAAAAATATTTTGGGGCATAAATAGGCAAGCTGTATATGAGTGGCTGAACGGGGTGAATTTCAGCACAACAGAAAACAGTAAGTACTAGATAAGTTAAAATATGTCCAGCCATTTGGTGTGTGGAGCAGTGAGTTCCTGCCCAGCCTGTCTGAGTCAGACTCATTTTACCTGCTCTTCCTCTGAATGTACAGGTGGCAGTTCCGAGGTCTGCAGAGGGCCCAGGTTCTCCTGTGGGAAGTGTATCTTGCTGTCCGCCCCGGGGCAGGCTGCTCTTGCAAAAGGAATTTCTTTTCCCTTATGTAACTTGTCGGTAGCGTTACATCCAGCGTCGGCTCTTGCAGAAGTGCGTCAGCCTCCCTTGCAGTGGCACAGAAAAAACTTACCAGAGCATGCACTGAATTCCCCCCTTATCTCCTTATAGCACATTTTATGTATCTTGTAGTGAGATGTTTTGTTTCTACGGTTTCAGACTTCGTGTTCCAGAAGATTAATAGACTTAGCAGCCCTGTTTGCTCAGCTTAGCAGCGATAACAATGTAATAAGTCATGAGACGGTCGCAGATCATCTGGCAAGGCAAAATATGCCTCGGACTTGAACTTGGAGCAGGTATTATTTGCAGAGAAAAGTGAAATGTTGAAAGTGTTATAAATAGCGTGTCCTGACGGGTGGCTGTGGGCTCAGGTCTGCCTGCAGAGCCTGCATGGGAGGCTGCTCGTGGCATCTGCATTCCCCCTTCGGATGGGCCAGAGAGCAAAGGCAGCGTTTGTACCGTACATGGCTGGCATTTAATGCAGCACGTACAGGGCCCGGCTGAGCTCGGGTGCAGGCTGGAGGAGCAGAGAGCAGTGCCAACCCCCAGGCTCCCAAATCCTCCTGCAGCAGCTCCGCACATTCCTGCTCCGCTGCTGGCTCTGGTGTGAGCAAGTCCAACTGCAAGTGATGAGTAAGGACTTGGGAACCCAGGGCATTTTTGGGCTCTGGGCCCAATCCTGCTTCCAGAACAGTTAATGGGAATTTTTTCCTTCTAAAAAAGGGAGAGCGATCAGAGCAGCCCGCTCGGTCCTGCAAGGCCCTCGACATTCCTCTCTGTGTAACCCCAAGCTCCCCTGTTGCCCTGGGTGGGGATGGGCTGAGTGGGTGGGTGAAGCCCCCCGTGGGACACACTCCTGAGGCTGCCGGAGCTGTGGCATTGCAGTGACATTATCTGCACTGAAGTGACACTACACAGTGCTCGAGAAGATAAGCTTTTCCTTGGAATGTAAGTAAATTGCTGGAGGAGCACATGGAGTTTGCTATGGTGTTTGTGTCTAGGTGTGCCCGAGGTGTGGAGCCTTCAAACCGGGCGCTCCCTGGGCACCGTGCAGGGGCGTGCGGGCTCCGGAGCGCGCTGCTCCAGGCACATGTGTCAGGTTTTCCAAGCAGGTTGCCAAGCTGCCGGCAGCAGGCCCTGGGCCTGGGCTGGCCATACACAGTGCGTGTCTGGGTGCGCGCAGGCGCCGCGAGCCGGGCTCCAGCATCTGCTGAGCCCGCTGTGCTGGGCCACCCGCCCTTCCCCTTCCTCGCTGGTCCCGAGGGCCACTGCGCCACGGCTATTTCGGTGCTCCCTGAGCCGTCTGGCTTCCATGGGAGGAAGGTCCCGTCAGCTGCACGTACTGATAAACACAGCACGGGTTTCTTGAGAGAAATAAACTCCCCGTGTTTTCTTCTGTGACTCTCTGAAGCTTGTAATAAAATCCAAGCAAAAATGTTTATTCCAGTGTTTGGAACAGTTTAGTAGTGCCTGGGTAGAGTTCTTGGCTTTGTATCGCCTTTGGTTTTCGGTGAAGTCCATTATTCTTTATCTGTAATTTCATACGGGAATCCTTTCGTGCTCCGTACATATGCACAACTTCAGTGGACTTTGAGCCTTCTTTCAAGCAGTGACAAATCAAAGGTAGTGAGTCTGTGATCCTGATAATGTAATTATGTGTTTTTCAGCTTTTTGATGTGTAGCAGTTAAAAATGTTCTGGGAATGCCAGCACTTGCTGCCATGCTGGAGCTTGCAGGCTGCTGGGAAGGAAGTCCCTGGGCAGATATCTTGTTTGCTGCTTATCAGCATTTTATTGAGCTCCTGTATTTGTGTGCAAATCTATTCCATAAATAAATCTTTAATGATGTGATTTTTGTTGTGAAAAGTAGACACGGCTCTGTTTGATTGTTCTAATTAAATGCAGCTAATGGTGGAACTGAAATACAAGAATTTGAACTTCTTTCACTTGTTTTCTGCATGACTGACAAAATTAATGCTTTGGGTTTGTTTGTTTTGTTTTCTACAACTTTGAAGCATTTTGTCTTTAATCACCGTTTTTTAAAAACTACTTTTTCTTAACCCTTTTCAGAAGGTATTTTCCAAATATTCCATGGGTTTTTTGTGAAGGAGTAGAGATTTAAACTTTCATAATTTGTTTTTTCAGTGGCTTTTAGAGGTATGAGAGAAAATACAAGGAAAACTGTAATCTTTTGAGCTTTTCCCAAAATGCCTTCACTGTGAGGTCAGTTTAGGTAGCTTGTATAGGTGTGCTAGCTGAAAAGGGAATGCACTGAGGAGAACCCCAGTGGAGGACAGGGAGGAGTCTTCCATGTGAGAAAGTCCACGGGACTGTGTTAATGGCCCCGCTGCAGTCTGACACGGGCACTAGCCCAGCTCAGAAGTCCCTTCCTAACCCACCTCCATGTGTTGTAGCAGCTTTCCTGGCTGAGATCTTGTGCAGCAAAAGCTGTTCCAAACAGGGGCCATTAGTGGGTTGTTTCTCATGGTGACTGTTAGCTATGTAAATATCATGATTCAAGATGAACAAGCATAACAATACACTAAAGCAAAATACTGATTAAAAATTGTCTCAAAGACATTTTCCACTTCTTTCCTAAAATAAAACATAGTCATGCAGTTTTTATTACTTCTCTTTAATATCAGTGACTAATTTGGAGCTTTTCCTTGGTATCTGAAGACACATGTATTTATTTAGCTTGGGTGAGATTGGTCACGATGCAGAATTAATCACATCAAGAAGTCTTTCTGTGCTGCTGAGCACTGCATGTGTAGGGATCTCTGTTAAGTCAAGGAAAGCTCTGTTAAGTCAAAGAAAGCAGTCTCCTAAACTGGATTAGTTTTGCTGTGCATGCAAGAATCGTTTTGCTTTTGTGTTACTGCATAACAGTGATCTTGGATACCTCAGATGGTGACAGAGCAGAGAGAGTTAAAAACCACATTCTCTGAGATTTAGATTCTTATGTAACTAATGAAAAGAAATTATATAGATTTGTTGTATTTTCTGAGAGGTTGTACAGGGTTTTGTCCTGGAAGGATATGATTGATAAATAGAAATTAAATATAAAGCCAGCATGTATTAGAAAATAGAAAATAGTCTCTTTCAGATCTGAGATTCACTGAGGAACAGAGCTGTGAGTGGGAACGTGGTTGCTGTGTCTCCTGTCCTGCAGCAGATGCTGGAGTGGTTTCCAGCACTGTCCTTGCCCTGTGGTTCATGTTGTTGGTGACCGAGTTGGGCAGTGCTGTCCTTGCTCTGAGCTGGCAATGCCGCTCTGCTCTGGGTGTCCCTGGCATGGCAATGCTGCCCGTGGGGCCCTGGGGTGGCTTTGGAGACGTGGGTCCCCTGGGCTGTCCTTAGGGTGCTGCTTGGCCTTGCTGCAGAGCCAGGGTGCGGGTTTGCCATTTGCTGCAACGTTCCTTCAGTCCAAACTGTGTCAGTGACCCCGCTTTCCCCCATTCCCATGTAGTTTCCTGGTCCTTGGAGAGAAGCACGTGATTGTCCCTGCATTACCACAGCTCACCATGACTGAGCTGAAGTGACCGGGCCATGGGATGCTGAGCTCTAACCACTGCTGCAAGTGGAACTGAGTGTAACGAGTTCCTCCTTAGCTGCACTCGCACCCCTTTTTGGTTACCCTCAAGTCAGATGCAAGGTGAGGCAATCCAGGTAATTCCTGTAACTCTGCTGGACCTGGCTGGGAGAGTGCCTGTTACGCAGCAGGCAGTGAGTGGGAAGGTGCCCCCACGGAATTTTGCTGAGGACTCCCTGTCAGCCCCCATGTGTCACACTCCCTGTGTGTCAGCACAGGGCCAGCAGGGCTGCTGGCCTTGTCACTTGGAGCAGGATGACACACTGGCTCGGAGCAGGTGGCATGAATGGCCTGTTCTGTTCCTGGTAATTAGGTTGAGATTTAATCTCACCAAGTAATTTGATGTGTGCAGGGATGTGGTGGCTGCATCCAGACTCCTGACTCGAAATTATCCTCCTAACAAAGCAATTGTCATGTTAATAGACAAGAACTTTGAAATCCGGCGTTTGGTGTCAGGGTGAGTTTGCAGGGGGGAGCCCAGACAGGGGTGGGTTAGTGAGGCCAAGTGGAGGACCTTGTTGGCCGGAGCAAGTGCTCCTAGTAATAAATTAATAATAATGTTAGTAGTGACCATGTGTACAGCCTGATCCATCAGCAGCTCACCACAGTGGTTTCTCAGGACTCCTTTTCCCCACTCCTTTATCCAGCTGTTTCTGGGGAAGGAAAAACCACCTTTTGCAACCAAGGCTATGTGGCGTCTGCATTAGGAAGGGAAGGGAAAACCTATTTATCTGATTGTAAAAAGTGGGAACCTGAGCCATAATAAGGTGCTGGTCTGTTTTCCCTTGCAATAGAGGAGTTCTTCAGGCACTGGGCCGGCAAGAAGCTGGGTGGGTGGGTGTCTGCTGCAGCTCTCACCAGTGAGAGCTCCTCTGGGTCACTTCTCCCTGAAACCATTGGCACCAGCTGAATCTGATGGCAGAGGGAAGCAGTTGCTGAGTCATGGATGTGAATTTCGTTTCTGTAGTGGTGGTTATCATTGATGATGCCAATAATCGTGTTTTATATAAATGCATACATACATGTACAGTTAGAAATCAGGAGCGTTTCCAGCTGTGTGTCATATCCTCTTTGCTACTGTTACAAGTATTCTCCTATCTTTGAATCTCGGCTGTGGGACTCATCCTCAGGCATTTGCCATCTGGCTGTTCTGGAGGAGAACACCCGGCACCCACTCCCACTGAAACAGGCAGGGAAATGAGGATGAGGGTCACACACCTGCACAGGGCAAGAGGGACTAGGGGAGAGGTTTTACAAGTCCATGGTTGTGCACTGTGTGCTGCCCTGTGGAGATGGCAGGGCTGGGGAGCCTGATCCTGGTCTGACCCCACTGCCGTGGGTCATCTCGCTGTTCTCCTGCCTTGCTTGGCTTGTGTACATTTGCAGTTAATCAAACAAATGTGCAAGAGTCTGATTAATAAATAGCTTGTAGGTTTTGGAAGAGTGCATAGTTGTTTTGTTAGGGCCTTTCAAATGTCTTTGGATAGAAATGACACATTTAAAATTACTGTTAATTAGAACAAGGATGTAAGAGTGATTTTATTAAAAGAGATTTTGTTTTTTTCTGTTCAGTTTGTTACTTCTCAGAATTTTAACTTGCATCACTAGATTGTTTTTAAAGATGAACAACTTCTTTTTAGACTTGCTTGGGAAATTTCACTTCTTTTATAGTTGAAATTTGCTTATGCCAGGATAATACAGAACTTCCCATTTCTAAAATACATTACGTGAATGTTATGGTAATGGAATTACAGTGTGGATATGTTTTTATTACCGGAAACAGTATTTGCAAGTTCAGTGGTGGGGATGGGTATGTGAATGCTTTGTAATACATAAATTTGATGGAAAATGGGTTAAAGGCAGAGTAAATCCTTCCCTGTTTTGTGACTCTGCCTTAAAGTTGCAAGAGCAGAGTAACAGCTCATGTGCCACGTCCTTGTCCAGAGACAGGCACTGGCCCATCCCTGTTCTCGTTCATAAATACACATCCAGCTAATGCTGTCAGACTGTGAATTCTGTGTATCCCTGAAGTACCAAATTCTGTAAAGGAGATTGATACATGCCTCAGGCTATTAAAAAGAGAAATCAACAGGCGTATTTCTTAACTTAAAAGATTTTAAAAATTGCAGCAATAGCGGCTAATCCGTAACCGTCTGCTCCTTAAAGGAAAGAGGGTTTATGGAATTTGCAGTGTAACTTTGTGACTTGAAAATAGCATTACTGTAATCTAAAGTAAGAGAGGATTGGGCTGTAGGATTTGTATGTCAGTGTCGGTGCACTGCTGGTGGGAATTGGTTCATGGTTTGATTAGGGATGGAAATCTGGGAGCAATACCTGATTTCTACACATGATTGAGGAACGTAGGGTACAACGTGTTGCCTCTTTTCTCACTATTTATCCCACTTTCATGAACTGAGTGCACTTGGGTGTGTTAAATTCAGATGGAATGTCACAGTTAGGTGGTTCTGCTAAAACAGTTTCAGAAACTGTGAAATAGACTCAGGATAAAACCACGTCTGATGAGGATGTGCCAGAAGAGCCACTGAAGCCAGTGGGAGGTTGCACCAGGCAAGTCTGTCAGAGCTAAAACAGTACAGAAAAAAACCTTTAAAACACTAGTACTACTACTACTAAAACTATGTATATCATGCAAAATATCTGGGTCACAGAAGCAGTGTTGGCAGTTTTTTACAAATCCAGTGTGGGACTCAGTAGTTCAGAGCTAACATGTGCTTGTAGTTTTACCAGGCTCTGAGTCCCAGGTTGCTGGGCTGGGGAATCCCTCTCAGGGTACAGTACCTGGGCAGTCCTGCTCCAGAGCTGGCTGCTCTCTGCTCTGCCTTTGCACCACTTTTTCCTGATACCTGTGAAAGCACAACATTGAGAGAGGGGCTGTCCTGCTTTTCCATACTACCTTATGGGACCAGCGGGTGCAGCTCCTGTGGAGCCACAGTACGAGACAATTGGGCCACTCAGCTGTAGTTTGCAAAAGAATGCTTTTCTTTACCCAATCCTATACTGTTAAGTGGCCAAGATGTTAATTAGCTCATTGTTTGAGCTTAATTTTGTGACAGCATTATAATTATATCCTTCAATTGTGCTGAGGAGTAATTGCTGTAGCTCTTCCAAATTTTATGTTGAGATACGTTATTGGTAAACTTGGAGTTTGGCAGAGGTGTTTTGAAAATACTATAAGGCAGTCAGTAATTTTGTGTTCCTTGATTTAAAAGACAGCCATTTGGCAATTTCAAGCTTTGAGACTGCCCCGACAGTGTAAATAGAGTATTGATTTTATTCCATTTCCTATCTCATTAGAGTCATTGTCATGAGGATGAATTCACGTTGTGTAATTATCTGCTCTTGTTGACAGTTCTCATGTCATTGAGACTCGTGTTTTCAGCTTCCACTTTCTGTGAGCATAAAAATAGAATTCTTTCCTGCCATCATCTCCTTCAGTGTTGGGCTTTTTGCCCGCCCAGCTTTATATGTCTTTTTTCCAGAGATGTGTGTGAATTGAGGTAGAGAAAAGAGGGATGTCCAGCAAACCCAGTTAGAGGAAAAGTGAAAACAATGGCTCTTTGGGAACAATTGCCAGTTCAGGGAGACACCTTATTTTTGTGTCAAAGACTGTAACCTGGCTGTACAACATTTCTTTATAGCAATAATGAGAAATAGCAGGACTCTCTTCTGTGTTAGTTTTACTTTCTTGGGCATTTCCAAATAACCTTTCCATTGATTAGTGAAGTTGTTTCTTAATTGTTTTCACTGATCCACCTCAGCAGACAACACAGTCATCTCTGTTACCCTCTTAAGGAATGACTTCTTGGTGTTATTTCTCTCTTCTGTCTTTTCTAAGAACCACTTTTTAACTTGCTTTCAGCATTTTTAGCTTCATTTTCCGTGTATTCACAATAATCAGTGAAGGCAAGGTCATGCTTTGGCCAAGGCAGTGTTGAAGCATTCCCAAAACAAGTAGCAAATTCTTCCAGATTTCAAGAGGTGAACTTCAAAACCCACCTGTGGATTAAGAACAGCCTTTAGTACCGACTGGCCGACTAGGTGGGGTCCGGAAACTGTCTTCTCCTAAATCAATTTTAATTAGATAAAAAGTTAAGCTCAGGCCTTTTCCTGTCCTGTCCCTACGATTCTCCCTCTGGGTTTATTTCGGTCATTCTCAGCTTCTCAAAGACAGTCTAAAGGAGACATCACATGTGTCACCTGGGTTTTGCAGACAGTGTATCCTGTAGCATTTGAAGCTTATTGGGGACTCCTTAGTGACTTGCAGTATCACAAGAGAATTTCGAAGTGCAGGGAAAATATTTATGCCAATAAAAAAATTACAATTCTGTTCTAACATCTTCCTTTATTTAGTGGTGATATTGAAGATAAATCTCTGGTCTGCAATCAGTTATCAGTATCAATTATTTCTGCTTGAAGGCTCTTTTTAAAGGTGACATTTTCGACTGTTTTCAGTTAGATAAATTCTGACAAAACACTTTTTCTTCAAGTAACTGTGCAGGCAAAATATACATTTAGTATTTCTTCACATTCTGAAGATTTGTCTTCAAGGCTCCTCAGAGGAATAAGTTTCTTTTTGTGGCTGGCATCAGGAAGAAGGAAGGGTGGAATTCAGCGTGGGTTAGTGCAGCCACAGGTATGTCTGTGACCTCAGCAGCAGCAGGATTTCCCTCTGAGTCAAGGGTTGTCCAACTTGCAACAGAAAACCTGTTACAAACCCAGGACTAAAACACGGGTTTGGGAGTTGTGCTAGCAATATTTCTCCTTGTCAGTACATGTGAGCACAAAAGCCAGTTTTCATCTGTTTTTATTCTGTGTGCTGCCTTCACACTCTCTTTCATTCCTCATTAGGCGTGACTACTCATGTAATGAGAGTGAAATTAAATATCTTGTTTGGAAAGTGTGGCCTTTAACTTGCATTGGCTTTAGCATGTAAAATACATCAATTGCTGCTCTAACTCTTCTTGGTGTTTGGAAAAATCAATGCTTGGTATGGATTGGGTACCAAAGTGATGAACAGGAGAAAACCCTGCTTAGAGTTATTCCACAGCTTTGTTGTAGAGCTCTTCCTGCCAGCAGCACCCTGTCCCGAGGGTCTCACAGGGAATAAACCTTCATAACAAAGTAACACTCAGAAGTCATTCTGTGCGGTGTAGGAATGATGGTGGGAGGATGTGGATCCCTCCTTGTCTGTAAAGGACAAGCCGCAGTGCACCCTGACTGGAGGCTTGGGGATGTGTTGAGGCTCCCAAAAGCTGTCTGATGTGCTGGCAGTCCTGCAATGCCCCGTGGGTGCGGGGGACCCACTGGCAGGGCAGTGTGTCCTGGGCTTTCAGATCTCTCGGTGCTTATCTGTCTCGTCTGGGAGTGTGGCACTGGTGGGAGAGCCAAACTGGTTTGCCTGGGCACTTGTTAGGCAACAAGTTTTCAAGACCTGAGTCTTCAATATCCCAAGCACTGATGAATAGTGACTACTGGCATAGGATGACTCTGACTTGGGAGTTTGAGGCAGTTGAAGCAAATGAGTATCTGTGTTTACCATGAAGACACTTGGTTGTTAACTTGTGCTTGTAAGTAATTATGCACAGTTGTTTGTCTCTTGTTAGCAGGGATTAAAAATGTAGCGTGATTACAAGTGTCCTGGCAAGGAACCCACGGTGCCTGTTGTAATCTCATTAGCTCCGTTCGGTGTGCTTTCCTTCTCCTGTGGTGGTTCTGATCGCTTGGTCCCTGGAAAAGGACTCTTTGTAGCTCTTTCTCGTTGGTTTGCATCCCGGGGTGTGTTTGCAGTGCCCGTGGCAGTGCCCTGCTCTGTGGCTGGTGGGAGACAGGGGGTAAGGAAGCAGTGTCTTCAGAAAGGCGGGGATGGGAACAACCTTCCCCTAAAGGCAGGCAGGAGGATGCTGTTGGGGCTGCAGTGCTGGCAAGGGAATTCCCGCTGTTGGCGTTGTCCGTCGGCACATCCCGGGCCGTGTCCCGAGGGGCCCTTCTCTCCGTCCCGCGGGCCGCTCTCCGGAGAGGGATCATCCGATCATCCATCCCCACGCTCCGTTAGCCGGGCCGTGGGGCCGGGCTGTGGGGCCGGGCCGTGCTGCCGTGGGGCCGAGTGCCCGCACCGGGAGCAGCCGGGGGGGCAGGGGCGGCAGTGCCCGCGGGCTCGGCTGTCCGTGCCCCGTGTCCGTGCCCCGTGCCCGTGTCCCAGCGGGATGCCAGCGCTCTCGGGTCTGTCCTCACGCCGGGCGGCTCCGCGTCCCGCCAGGGCCGTGCGCCGGGCAGCGCCGGTGCCGGTGCCATCTCTGTTCCCGTTCCCATTCCCTCCCGGCCCGAGCCGCTCGGGGGCCCGGCGGGCGCT
>VXBX01003263.1:823211-864094 GCA_013400415.1 Scytalopus superciliaris | reverse complement strand
TAATTTACAGTTTATCGGCTCGGCTCCCCGCCGGCCCGTTTTTATTGGAAATTTTAACTACCTGTAAAATCTAAAGATGGCTGTTAGCGTCACGCCGATCCGGGACACAAAATGGCTAACGCTGGAAGTGTGTAGGGAGTTCCAAAGGGGGACTTGCTCTCGACCAGACACGGAATGTAAATTTGCACACCCATCGAAAAGCTGCCAAGTTGAAAACGGACGCGTAATCGCCTGCTTTGACTCATTGAAAGTGAGTAAATATTACATTATTTTCAAGGATATGTAGTTAATGAAAGAAACAGTTGTAGCCAGAAAAACCCCGCAGCTGAACTGGAGTGAGTGCTGGCTGCCAGCAGTGGGGTGTTTTGCTGCTTTTATTGATGCTTGTCGATTTGTTTTGCTGCTTTCCTCAGGGGAAGGACAGGGGGAGCGAAGGGAAAACATACCTGGTACCGCTCAAATCCTCTGGTATACCTTCAGGGACTCATTCTTTGCCTCCAGATTATTCGCTGTCTGTAGCTGGAATAAAGGGGACTTCACGTAGAAACAGCAAAGTCACTGTAAGGATTGTTTTTAATAGCACAAACCATGTAAGCAATATGAGGATTTGTTTCCATCTCTTAACTACTAGCGGGTTGTTGGTGTCTCTGGACAGCTGATGGTGAACCTTAGAAGAGTGTTTTCCTCCCTGGGTTATTTGGGTGTCAGTGAGCACTCTGCTTGCCTTTCTGTGGTTGGCACTGCTGTGGTTATCTCCTCTTTTTCCCAAATGCACTTGCTTAAGGGAAGGACAGCACTTAGCAGAAGACAAGGTGCCTCTAGATGTGCAAGCAGGGCAAGAGCAGAGAGGGTTTTCAGGAGACATATCCAAGCTGGGTACTGTAAATGTATGGTTGTTGTTTCACTGTAGCTGTAGTTTCAGGGGTGGGCATTAAACGTTATGGGTCCCATCACCTTTCCTTCGTTTTTCATTAATTAAATAAACTATGTAAAATACTCATCCCACAAGCAGTAGAGAATTAATGCAGTAGAGTCATGAAGAAATCAGAAGTTGAGAAGCAGAAATGTGTCTGTCAGTTTTCTCTCCAGTGTAGTTTCCTCCTGCTGGGTCCGGCTCCTGGGAAGTGGAGCGAGTGCACAGAGCTGGCTGCTGGCAGAGACCTGCTCGGGGAGGGAGTTGGAGCTGTAGCAGCTACTGCAGGTTGTGCACAGCCAGGCCCCAGCACTGGTGGCAGGAAGTGGGTTACAGCAGGTTTGTGTAAATCCTGCAACGTCCCGAGCTTGAAAATGTGTTTTATCTCAGATTGGGGTAGAGGGTAAAGCTTTACAGTGCTCTCAGGCCTGAAATACCCACCCCATCACCCCCACCCATGGTTTAACTTGCAGATATTGGCATGATTTTGTTTCTATGTTGTTTAAATTCGTTTTAAAGTTACAGTAATTACAGTGCATGGGGGGGCATTGATTTTAAAATGTTGGAGCAAGATGTTTTTATGCATGAAACAGGAGTGGGAGGTGCTGCTGGGAGGCCCAGCCCGTGGTGTCAGCTCGGTGCTGCCAGAACATGGGCCTGGCCTTGTAGCCTGCAGCCTGTCTGTGTGTGAGGGGCTGAGTGAGCCGGGGTGGGTTTGCTGGTGAAACAGCAGCCTCGGTGTGCCGTGGCTCCCCGCAGCCCGCTGTCTGGCCACACTGGCCCGGCCCCACTGGCCTCGCGCCTCTCAGGGTGAGGAGCTGGCCACCAGAGTGAACTGGGCATGAATCTCCTTTGCCATAGGAGGCATCCCCCAGGTTTGTTGCACGTCAGCATCCCCTGCTCAGAGTTCTGACATCCGTGGCCACTGGAAGTGCCCTGAGCTCTCAGTGCTGGATGGGGAGGCCGGCCGTGCTGGAGCTGGGCAGCAGCGTGGGCCGGTGTCAGTATGAGAGGGCATGAACGGGGAGCTGGCCAGGCTTCCCGGGCCCCAGCGGCATGGCTGGCTCTTCTGCTGCCATCATCAGGGCACTTCCACCTCCTCTTCTAATGCAGGAGGCAGTGCTGACCTTTGCCACGCGCTGCAAGGTCCGTGGGTGCTCTCTGTAGTTGTGTTAGAGTGCTGCTGCAGATCCTCCAGGAGAGGAGCCTGCCGCTGCCCCGGAGCCGGCGCAGGGACCAAGCTGCGAGCTGGGAAAGAATCTGCTGTTTAAAAATACACTGCTGACCAGAGCTGTTTACTTGTGCTCATGCTGAAAGGTTGGCCTGTGGCTGAGCTGCTGTGTGCTGGAGAGGCTCCCAGGGGATCGGGCGATCCCGCTGCTGCAGCTGAGGCACGGGGCAGGGGAGCTGCTCCTGATGGACCTGCCGTGCTGGGCCTGCCACCTCTGGCTGTCAGTGGCTCCCCCTGCACTGGGCCGGTTAGCTAAGGAGCTGTAGCATGTACAAGAAAGCCTTGGGTAAACAGAAGAGGGATATCTTCCTTCTGGGAATTCCCACTGCCGAAGCCATTGCTCAGTTTTTGTGTCAGCTCCGTGTCAATTTTGGTGTGTGCTGATATGAACAGCACACTAGTCACTGTGTTACCTTGTCAGGAATATCCTAAACTTTAGATACTCTGTAAAAACAATTTAGGGTAATGCTGCACCAGCTCCATCTCAACCCTGTAAGGTCAGTCAAAAGTTAAACACAGAGAAGAAAAGATCTTTTGATTAGGATACTCAAAATTAATTTTTAAATTTTCAGTAATACAATATGTAATATCCTTGCTCTTTACTAGAATAGCAGTATGCCGAAAAATTGACACTAATGTTAAAGTACTTGATTTTTTTATTAAACGTATACGATAGTAATGTTAATTAAGCAGTTATCCCTACATTATCTCTTGGATGTAAGACAAGTATTTAGTTACTGAATTTTTTTTATTTTTTTTTTTACAAACTAACAATGCATCTTGGCAGGGGGTTGGAACGAGATGGTCTTTAAGGGTCCTTCTAGTCCAAAGCAGTCTGTGATGCTGTACTTTGTCCCTGGTATCACTCCCAGGACCTGGTGTGAGTGTGCCTTAGGATAACTGCTGTGTGAGTGCTGACGTCAGGCAGGTGTGAGCGCTGCAGAGCTGCAGCCCCCGGAGCAGGACTTCTCCCGAGCTGGAGAAGGCCCATGTGCTCTGCTATATTTAGAACATAAACAGGCACAGCAGATACTCAGAGGAGACCCCGTGCCGTGGCAGTGCCCTTCGCCTCTGGCCCCGGCCCAGGTGTCCTCTGCAGGCACAGCCACCGCAGGCACACACCACTGCTCTGCTCTACCCTGCCTGAAGGAGGCAAAAATAGGTGCCAGAAGTGGAACTTTAGGTTTGAGTAAGGGGCACTTTTTTTTTTTCCCTTCTTTTTTCTCTTTTTATTATTTTATTTTATTATTTTTTCCCTTCCCTGTGAAATGAACTACACAAACTCTGTGTAGGGCTGAAGCAGGAAGAGGGGTGTTGACTCTCGAGATTGCTGTGTGAGGAGTGGTGGCACTGCAGTCCTGGGCTCTGGACACTGTCACTTGTTGGGAGACGCATCCCATGGGCACACCTGGCAGCTCCTCCTTACCTGTGAGCGGGACCAAGCAGCTGCTGGTCCGTGTTAATTGGGAGCGTGGGGAGGAAAAGGCAGCCGGGCTGTGGCCGTAACCTCCGAGGTGCTGCAGGAGGAGGTCAGGGCTGGGACAGCCCCAGCGGGATGTTGTCATCCTGCTGCCTAATTAGTGCTAATGAAACCTGCAAGGCCGGCCTAGGGGAGTGCACAAATCAAGATGAACGTGTGTGGGATAATTTGGCCCTTAGATATTAGGAGGATAATTTTAAACCAAGAATGATTATGTAGTGTATTCAAATTGTGCGCTGGAGCAGCTGAGTCAGCTCCAGCTCTGGCTTTGCCTTGTTTAAATGCCGTAGGATTTTTTTCCTAAATTTGGATGCCTAAAAGTCTGTTAGACTGTCTACAGCAAAAATAAGCACTTGAGTTCCTAAATCCGGAAACTGGTTTGCAACAAAAATTTGATTTTTAGTGTCATTTTGAAACATTTTGTTTTTTTGTTTTTTTTTGCTTGGAAAAATAAGCCTAAGTAGAACTGATTTCGAAATTACGTTAGCCTCGTCAGATGTTCCGATAGATGAGTCATCCGCGTTTCCTGAAAGCTGAGATGAAGATGTCTGAACAATGGGGAGATAGATGTCAAATGCAAATCTTGTGGGAGCTGCAGATGCAGAGGGCTCGGGCCGGAGCGGCTGCCCCGCGGCCTCTGCTGCCCGTGTGCTGGGGGAGCGTGAAACAAACGGCGAGAGGCTCAGCCCGCCCCGCATGGGCTTCCTGCAGGCTGGGAGCTGCTGTGGGCCAAAACCTGCAGGTTGTTCAGTGGACTTGGCGAACACCACGAGTCACACACGCTCCCTGCAGAGCGAGCATTCACCATGGACTCTGCAGCTTCTACATCAGTTTTCGCTCTCTTGCGTTACACTCCAGCTACGGTGACTCCTTCATGCTCAAGCTGGGTGCCCCAATGAAGTGCAAAAGTGTTTTCCTACTCTCCCTTCAACAGCTGAAAGGTTTTAAACTTCCACATTTCTGTGCTGGTTTTGAATTCTAAGAAAAAGCTGGAAACTAGAAGTCCAGGTCTCTTTACTGGTGATGTCTGAGCTTGAAGCTCTGGCGCTTTGTGTCTAAGATCCATCAGTACTTGTTTTGATAGTATTTTATCTTCTGGTGTAGAACTATTTTTTTTTTTAATGAAACTCCTGAATTCTGTAAAAGTGACTGCCACTTTTTACCAAGAAACCTTAAAACCATATATAAATACATTATTATTATTATTGTTGAACTTGGTGAGCGCCTTATTTCTTCCACTTCAGAGATGTAACTGTTAATTGTTCAAGTCTCTCTACTTCATCACTGCTTCAAAAACTATTAGTGTTTTGACTTGCTGTTCCTGTTTTTGTGACACTTACCTAAGGGTGTAGAATAAGAACCTTATTTCTTTTAAAATGAAGGAAAGAAAATTCTAGTAAGCATATCTCACTAGTAATGTGAGAATGGCAGATCATGGTTCTTATTTTTCTTTAATTAAGACAGAATGAAAAACCCAGAACGGTTGAGCAGGTGACTCTTGGGTAATTTTACGTGTGTGGTATCTGGCACCGCTGGAATGCGAGGCAGGGACAGGATTCTGGGCGCAGAGGTGAGGGGAGGCTCGGGCTGGGAGGCAGATGGACACATGGCTGATTCCAAGGAAGCTTGTAAAGCAGTAACCCTTGGCAAAAAATGAAAACATAAACAATGTTCGAATTCCTAAGGTCTGATTTGCCATTTTTCTCCTCTCCAGCCTGCGTGTTTGCCAACAGGCTGAGCTCCAGAAGAGGAAGCGAAGGGAAAGTGGCAAATACGTAGGGAAAATGGGGCAATTGTTAGGCTGAGTGGCAAATAGTCCATTAACAAACCAAACAATGGAAAGCGTGTGTTCCTCTGTGAGAAGATAAATGGTGTTTTGAAATCTTATCAGATCCTTGGACAAAAGAGTTACGGCTCATTTTACAGCTTCAGCAGGAAGAAATTAAATAAAAATTAAAACATTGCTCTGCAGCATTTGCAGTCATCTTTTAGACACTATGAGTAATAGAAACCAGCATGGGCTTCTGTTACAGTCTGGAACTCTGCTGGGCATAGTCAGAATCAGTAAAATTCTGAACTAGTGTGCAGGGGAAATGTAAAAAGGCATAAAATAAGGAAACTTCATGTCTAGAACATTCAGTCATTTGTCCCAAGTCTTAACTGAGTGGTCAGGAGCAGCCTGTGAGGCCTCTCTCCTTTCCAGGATGACCCCAAGTCTCTGTTTTTCCAAATACAGATGCCTTGTTGCCAAGGCTCACTGAAATTTGTTGGAAGCAACAAATTACATTCAAGACCAAATGATCACATCTGGTTTTTGACTTAGGAGATGCGCTGGTGTTTCTTTATTGGGACTGCCTGCGTAGCCCAACTGGATGTCATTTAGGAACCTACTGTCCCAGGTGCTGCTCAGGAGCCTGTGCTTCCCATCAGGAGCAGCTCCTGTGTCAGAGTGTGATGCCTGAGAAGGAGCCTCTTCTCCAGCAGACTGGCCAAAGCCAGGGTGAGTCTGCAGCCCTCCTGCCAATTTGCTCAGCTCCAGACAACCTTGTTAAGAGAGAGAACCAGCATGATTTTGGGGCTGGTCAGTAAAAGGCACCTCCTTAATCCTCTCTGTTTGCTTGTGCCTTGTTTTGTGCAGTGCTGGCCCTGCCTGAGCTCATGAGAGGGCTGGGGGTCCAGGCCTGTCTCTTCATCCAGGACTGCACAGCAGCACTCAAATCAGTCCCAGTATGAAATAACAAGAACTGCTTTTATCCTGATCCAGAGGTCTGTCTTGTTCCTCATTTCATGGTGCCACTAGGAGGATTACTGCTGTTGAAATGAGATTTAAGTCAAAACTGAATTGTCAGGTCCTGAAACACAGGATTATGGAAGTAAGAAAACTGTCTTAGGGTTCACGTTTGAATTTATTGAGATACTTCTAACTTATCCTCTTCATTAGGGAACATCTAAGGATTTAACTGATGCAGACCATGTATTGAGGTAGTTGAAAGCAACTGCAACATTTTGATCAAATAGAGCAAAATACACCCGATGAAGTGGATTTTAAAAGAAGAATAATAAATCCAGTGTAGTCGTGCTGGAGGGCTTCACCTTGGCACTGACAAGCTGCTTCCTTACACTGCATTTTTCTTATACCACAGTCACTGCATAAAGTGCCCAGCTCTCAGCCCTGGAGATCCCAAAAAGTTCTCTGGCTTTGCAGCAGTGGGATGGTGGGTGCAGTAGTGCTGCTCCAATGGGAGAGTGCTGATACTTGTGCAGTTTGCTGACAGATTGGGGCAGTGCTGGAGCAGGAGGGGGGCAGGGGCCGGCTGGGGGAGCAGGTTTGGATCCAGCTTCATCTCAGAGCACTTCAAGTCCCGTCAAGTTCCTGGAAAGACACTCTTCTGCTCCAGATTTCTCTGGACCATTCCTAACTTGGCAAAATAGTACAGTTAGCAAAAAGAGAGACAGTGCTGTTTGAAGAGAGGAGCAGTTTTGTGAGGAAACAAAGCTCATTACTTTTTGCTGGTGCAATTTCAGTGAATTTATGTGGGATAATTCCAGGCTTAAATGGAGACATAAATAGTTGTGAGACTGAGATTTAAATTTCAAAAAGAGGAATGGCAAAGTGTGGAAATTGCCCTTCATGTATGTGCACACTGCCCATCCTGCCGTGCTGGCTGCAGGGGAGGGCACATGTCCGTGTGTGCCCAAGGGACGAGAAAGCAGCTGGCCTAGAGTGGAGGCTGTGAGGATGTGGAAGGTGGGTGGCTCCAAGGCCACCTCTGTCAGGGGACATTCCTGCGGGACCAGTGGGAGCAAACATGCCATTGAACCTGCCGTGGAACATGGCAGTTTGTGGCTGAGGCAGATCATGGGCACGAGTCAGCTCAGGTCCAAGGGGTCTGTGGTATCCCTGAGGAGCAGGGTCTTTTGGGGACATGCTGAAAACCCCCACAGTCCAGGAGCAGCCAGCAAACCCCATGTAGATGCAGGTGTAATGGGTAACCACCACTTCATAGGAGTAAAGCTCTTTGTTTTCTGCTCTTCTTAAGTTCTTCCTGTCTCCTGGCAGTGAATGGAGTTGCTGTCCAAGGGAAGTACTCACCTGCTGAAATTCAGGAACAGCAGAAGCCCTGTGGCATTTGAGCCCCTAGCAGTGTTAATGCTCCTTCAATTTCCAGCTTTTCCAGTGTTGTTTTCCCTTTCCCTAGGTGTTTTAAAAACATTCTCAGTGTTGAAAGGAGAAACACAGGCTGATCACAAACATCACAGGGGTAAGATCGCTTTGTATGTGTTGGAGAGGAACCTGTGGAATAACTATGTGTGGAAGCATGCAGGTGAGCAGAGTCCCACAGTGAGTGTGTAACAGTGGTCACACTCTGGGACCACAGACTGATAACAGCAAAAGGGAATTTCTTTTTTCTGACAGGATTCAGTTTAAAACTCTGTGCAGTTTCAGTGCTGGTCTTTGATACTGGATGAGGGGGAGGTTGCACGTTTTGTATTTGAGAGCATCTTTCCAGCCTTGGCTGGCCTGGGGAGAGGTTTTCATGCCTCAGGAGCCTGGCAGGTTTTTAGGGGTGCAGCAGCCAGCACAGCAGTGTCAGGAACACCATTTCTCTTAGTTTGTTCTGTTATATAGGAACTAGAGTGTGCACATTTAACTAAAGTCTTTTGAAATCAGGAAGAATGAAATGTTTTCTGAGGCCTTGGGGCTCGCTCTAAACTGACACTGGTGAAGCAAATACAGGGAGGAGAAAAAAGTGTACAGTTGGTCCATCTCTGAGTGGAATTTGGCTATCAGTGTGCAGCAGCTCGGAGCAGGCGTGTTGTGCTGCTGGAGACAGGGAGAGCTGAAGCTGGATGGGCTGTCCCTTCCCATTTCTTGCAGTGGAATCAGGGTTTAGAGTCAGCTGTAGATGGGAAATTGTGCCTGGCATTCAGCTTTCTGGTAGTGGGGCATGTTCAGAAGATCCTCTGCATTGACATACCCTTGCTTGTCTGTGCCCTGGTAAAATCTCTGCCGTGAGCTGAGTCGGGAGACAGCTGTGGTGTCTGCAGGGACTGTAACCAAATACAATGCAGGTGAGCTGGGAAAGCCCCTGAGTGGGCACACTGAAGGGTTAAAGAGTTCACACTCACCAGACCCATCTCAGAGGAAACAGAAGAGTCAGTTCTTTGTGTCTAATATGTTGTTATTTGCTCTGGTTGGTGATTGAACACTGCAGCTGCACCTCCTGTCTGCGGAGCAGCGAGGTGCTTCCCTTGGAAAAGGCACACAGGTGATGGATGGATGGATGGATGGATGGATGGATGGATGGATGGATATACACAGCAGCTTTAATTCCACATAAAGTATACCTTACAATACAAAGTTCTTATTGACAGTGGAGCACAAGAAATGGTTTCATCAAAAAAGAATTTGTATGTGATTTAAATATTTTCTGGTGATGCTGGGGGGTTTCTGGTGTGGTTGGTTGATCCGGGGAACCCCTAACCAGGCCAGGCGTTTGTTGCACAGAAGTGACTCTGTGTGGAGCTGCAGCTGGCAAAATAGGGTGGGCTCACTGCAACCAGGGACCAGGAGGTTTAGTCCTTTCCTGTGGCTGGACTGAACAGGAGGAAGCAAGGGGTTTTTGGACAGTAACACCATGCAGCATTGGTTAAAACTGGCTTTTTTTGGAAATGATTATGAAAGTAAAACTACTGCTCTTTCCCAACGGCACCAGTGAAGATTGGGGCAGTGTAGGGTTGGACAGTCATTTAAAACATGGCTGGGAAAAGTGTTAAGAAGTGTTTAAACTTATTTTCCCCCAGTGACTTACTTGTAGCTGCTTATTTGTATGTTGCATTTTGTGTTAAGAAAACACTCCTGGGTGATGATTTCATGAATGTGCAGACAGAGCAGTGAGTGCACATGTTCATCTCTGTGCTCTCATCTGCCAAAGGCTGGAATACACAGAGCAGTGTCAGTGCTGAGAGGAGACAGGTTTGCAAGGAAACTCAGTGAACTCTTTGGGAAAAACGAACCTAAAGGCATAGCAAATGTGTGAATGTTGGTGAGACACTAACTTTTCTGCATGCAGTTGTTAAATAAGCAACAAGTCAACTCAAATGTGTGTTAAATAGAAGGAAATTGATGGGCTGAGCAAGGATCCTTTTCCACAGGTAAAAGATAGGTCCTGGGGAGGCACCCAGAGGTAGCAGAAAGGTCCTCCATCTCTGGAGGTATTCAGGGAAGGACTGGATGTGGCACTCAGTGCTCTGGGCTGGAAGACAAGATGGGAATCAGGCACAGAGTGGACTTGATGGTCTGGGAGGGCTTTTTCAACCAAATTGATTCTGTGTATTGGCATAGTGTAGGTAGCCAGCTCTTAGGTGATTTACTAATCACAGTACACTGCTTGCTCCTGGCTTTCTGTCTATATCACATAGAGTTTTTTAAGTCAGGCTGGCTTTCAGGTATTTTTTGCCCTTGCCCTCTCCTTGGCATTGGTTGACCTGCGTGGAGGAGACCAAGGGAGTCCCCCAAGAGCAGGTGGGAGAGAGGCAGGGGAAGTGCTCCTGCTTTGTTGAACGGGAGCTGCATTTTGGGGTAAGGAGAGAATTTTGTTCCCTCCAAAGACATGAGGGAAACATGAAGTGATTTCATTTTTTTTGTATCTTTATGTTCTTCTCCGTTATTAACCATACTGGTTTGAAAAATAGTTGAGCTCAGTATTAATCTATTTTATTTCACACGACAGTTTTAAAAAATTAAACTATATGATGTAAATTATGTAAATGATGTCAAAATTACTTTCTGGGTTTTACACTTTATCTGCCACTGATTTCAGCAGGGCTCTGGAGCTGGAACATCCATTCTCTGTCTTTCTTCTGTGCAAATGTTCTGATCAAGCTGTGGTTGGCTGGGGGGCTTCCCTGGGTATGTACGTAGGACAGGCGTTACTGCTGCACCTATTTTTGCAGTACTTTGGTGGTCGTGTTTTAATATTTTTTTGAAAGTAATGTTTTCCTAATTCCATTCCCTATGGAGTTCTCTGAGTGAGACTGGACAGGAGGGCTGCTGGCAGTCTTTGCTGGTGTGACAGTGACACCTTTGGACACCTGGAGGGGCTGGCAGTGGCACTGGAGGTGTTACTGTTCAGGTCTAGCAGGGGGCACAGCCCTTGGCCCCCAAGATGCTGTGGGACCTGTCAGTGCTGATTGTGGCATCAGGCAGGTACCAAGTGGGACTTTCATTGGGGACCTCCATGGGAATTCCCCTCAGGGTGAGAGGTTGGTTTGGGACAACGGAGTATTATTGTCGTGGTGCACCCTGTGATCCTGCCTGCACCAGGGAGCTAAAGTAGCCCTTAGACACCAGCAGTTTCATCCTGTCTCTCTTGAATCCTTGGCCTTGCTGTGCATTATTCCAGCAATAGCAGCCACTGGTGCTGGCTAGCTCCTCCAGGTTTTTTTCAAGCTGTGTGTTTTGTGTGTTGACTTTGGGTTTGTACATAAAAAGGAGCCTTCAGCAGCTGCAAAGACCTTTTGTGAATTAAGAAACTCTTCTGTGTTTAAACAAATTGAAAATAGCAGTTGCTAAAAATACACTCATTTAATATTTAAAATTTGGAAAGCATTGCTGGATTTTATTGTTGTTTGGAGTACAGCCATGGGTCAGTTGTCCAGCACCATCTGTAGTTGTTCCATTCTTTTCTCTCTGTTCTGTTTAAATGACAAATAATTAAGTGTTACTGAGTGACTGCTCAGATTCTGTTTTGATCACCTGACAAATTACTCGGTTCAGCTTCTGCTTCTTAAAGTTGCGTAAAAGCTGTCTGAGCCCTGGGAGCTGTAGAAGACAGGGATTCCCAGTGGCTGTGTGCTGTGGGAGGCAGGGATTCCCAGTGGTGATAGGACTGTGCAAGAGCAGGACCACCTGTTGGGAACAGCACATCTCCAGGTCCCCTGAAACACCTTGCTGGGGCTCTCAGGGCTTTATTGTAGTGGTGGGCAAAGCTCTCACTTTGAACTTGTTTCTTTGTAGGGAGGTTGTGGGGTAGAAAGTTCTTCATTTGCTATTGCATTATTTTCCTGTTTTACTGCATTTGGAGTCAGTCTGGTCTCACATTAAAAAAAAAGAAAAAGTCAGGGAAAAGAGGGGAATTTAATAGTGGTTTTATTTCCTTTTAATACTCAGAAATCAGTTACTTCCTCTCATAGATCTATTTGAAATATATTAAAAGAAAAGCTGGGTTTTTGAAGAGCAAGCACCTGTAAGGCAGTCTTGCAGCCCAGCCCTGAGGCAGATGCTCTCATCTCTGGAGCTTTGATTCTGCCTCACACATGCTGAACCTGGGGAAAAAGTGCTTCTGCAATGAGATCATAATACGCCAGTCCTCCCTCTGAATGTTCCTGTTTGTTTCATCAGCTCGGTTGGCTCCCACACATGGAAAGTTTTTCATTTCCCACCAGCTATGTGACTGAACACTTCAAGCGAGAGCATTTGAAGCTTCAGGTCATGGGTGTGTGTTTGAGCTCACACACACACACAGATAATATCTGCAGAGGTGGCATTTCCTTCGCCTTGGCATGTATGGGAAGGGTAGTGGCACAGTTGAAATATCTTAGAACAGACTTAAACTGCCAGTAGCAGAAATCACAGAATCATTAAGGTTGGACAAGGCATCCAAGACCATCGAGCCCAACCTGTGACCCATCACCATCTTGTCACCTAGACCAGAGCACTGAGTGCCATGCCCAGTCATTCCTTGAACACCTCCAGGGATGGGGACTCCACCACCTCCCTGGGCAGCCCCTTCCAATGCCTGACCACCCTTTCCAGGAAGAAATTCTTCCTGAAAATTCTGCTTCCTACAGAAAGATTGCTTCTGTAAAACAGGTATCACCCCTCCTTTCCTTTTCACCATTGGGTTTGGGCTTTGGTAACTTCCCTGTGGGATGGGGTGCCCTGCCCAGCCCTGGGGTGGCTGCTGGGATGGACCAGGGAGCTGAGCTTCCCTCCAGAGGAGCAGAACGCTGCCACACCTCAGGTTTGGGACAGGACATTGCAGTTGTCAGTCAGTGCCCATGTGAAAATAAACAATCAAAGGGAATTCTGACCACAGAGCAGTGTTTTGGCATGTTTTGTGATTATTTAACTTTATAAAAATAAATCCTGCCACCTGTGTTTCCCTCTGGTCTGTGTGCACTGACCTGCTCTGTTCACAGCTGGTGAATCTGCCCCTCTGTTCCTGCAGAGCCCAGGTGCTCTATGAGGCCTTACGGACACTGAGAAACAGCTTCTGCTGTTTAGGCGTTCCTTCTGCTCATCTAATGTCATTGTCACATATTTCATAAGCTTTTCTGGCCTTTTTTCCTTCACTGTGTGACTGAGAGAGTTGTGTTTTCAAGGCTTTGACACTGAATATTCACCCTGCAGCTGCAATGCTGAGGACACGTGGGCTCTCACCGGGGCCTTGTTCCTACAGCACAGGTCTCTGCTCTCTGTGTGTATTTGCTTAACAAAGAGCTGCATTTTCAAAAGTAAAGCCTATACAGAGGCTTTAACAGAGAGAGGATAGAGAACTCCTGAGAGCAAGTGATGTTTTCTCGTAGCCTTAGTTATATTTGCATGGTGCTGGTGCGGACAGTGCAGATAGATACTGTCTTTATTTGCACATTGCCTTACAGTGGATCTTTCATTCTGTCCTTTTATTGTCATTTTGTTTCATGTGGAAAGTGAACGAGGCCAGAGCTCTGGGGTAGAAGGTAGCAGGGGTGCAGAGTGTGTGATTACAGCAGCACTGCCTGTTAGAGATGCTTAAATAAGCGCAACGCACCCATCAGACAGCTTGTCGTTGTAAAATATTGATCTGCAATATCAGTGTTAGGAGGCCTGGGAAGCACTTAGTGCAGGAAATTGTTCCTGAGCTGTATGAGAGGAAAAACCTGTGACTGATACGGGGCATGTTGAGCCTGGCATCCTGTCTTCGCCCCCTCAGGTGGGCAGCACATTGTGGAGCGAGCAATTGGGCACCACTGCAGGTCAAAATGTTGGTTTGTCCTTCCGTGGCCTGGTGTTAATGGTTATTGGATCATGTCGTGGGTGTGTTGGTGCTGGAGGCGGACACTGACCGGAGGGCATGGTGGCTGGACACTGGACTGAGCCCTTGCCTTGGGGCTGTCCTGTTACTTGTGGGGGAGGCAAGGCCCACTGGCTGGCCCATATTAGACATTAAGCAAAGTGCTTGTGCTTTGGGTGCCCCCTCGCAGTCCCTGTGTCCCCACTGTTCCTGTGATGTGCTCACTTCAGTGACGCAGAGTGTCCTTCCCTGCCCACCACTCCTGGGTTTGCCATGGAGCTGTTACAGCCCTTCAGTGCTGGGGTTGGGTTGGGTTTTTGTGGGGAAACATGATAAGTATGTCCCAAAGTTCGCAGTGGAGCAGTGCTCCATGTGGGGCTCCATGTGAGGCCCCAGGTGCCTCCCCAGTGGGGCCTCCAGTCATACCCCAGGTCCCAGGTTTGCCACCACTGTGGTTCCTGCAGAGACTGGAAGGGTGTTTATTTGCTTAGGAAGCTTTTACTGTGCCTCAGCACACACTTGCGAGGTAAAACAAACCTGATGTGTCAGCCTTTGTTTGCCCACGACACTTTCCCTTTCCTACCCTTGCTTGCTTCAATTTATTCTTTGTTAAGGACTTTTAACTCTCCCTTTGCCTCCTGATATCAAATACGTCACCTTTTTTGGTGTCTTTTTTTGCCACTGTAGTCTGAATTGCTTATAGACAGATCCTCACTGCAGGAGTCTTTGAACCATAAACTTGTACAAGTTTTCTTACTTCTCTGCTGCTGAACCCTTTGTTATTTATATCCTTTTCTTCCCTCATTTGCCTAAGCAATAAACAGCTTTATTAATCAAGCTTGTCATCAGTTTGCCACGGTTTGGTGACTTTCTTTATCTAGCCTCTAATCTGAATGATGTAGTAAAATCTTGGGTTTGTATTTTTCTAGTGCCTTTACTAACACCTAGTGCTGTTATTCCCTCCTCAGTGATCAGGGCAGACCATATTGCAAGGGTAATGGGCACTTTTCAGTGTGAAAGATCACCATCAGATCTCCCTTTCAACTTTCTTCTCCACTCCTGAGGCTTCTGCAAAGTGCCTTTATGGTCTGAATACAGTATGGCTTGAGAGCCACCAGAAATGTGGTGATTCCGTCACCAGCAGAATGTTCTCCAGGGTTCCACTGTGGTGGGATGGCCCCTGGCTTGTCCGGCTGGGATCTCTCCTTGTCTGTGGTTCACACCCTTCCACACAGCCACTGGCCGCCTCCTGCAGTGGGTTTGAGTGATAATGCTGATTGTTCAAAGCCGACTGCATCCTTAAATTCTTTTTAACTGCTGTATTGCTGCCCTCCTTGGCCTCCCCTGGTGTTTCCTTCACCCCAAGCTGAGCAGTTAGGGTGCTCTCTGTGCTGAGGAAGGCAAAGGAGGAGCTGGAGATGTGGGTTAACTGGATCATCAGCACGAGTCAGGAGCTGGAGGAGCCTGTGCAGGATCCTGCTGTATTTGGGAAGGGTTTGCTGCAGCGGGCACTCAGGCAGGACAGCATCATCATCCTCCTCCTCCTCCTCCTCCTCCTGTGGCTGGCCCAGTGCCCGTGGCAGCATGTCCCATGCCTGCCCTGCCATCCCGGCGCTCTGGCCACTCTGCTCCCTCCGCCCCGCTCACACGCTTCACTTTTTTTGTCCAGAAGTGACTAAGCTTCCTGTTATTCCACTCTGTCAGTTTTTCCCCAGTCCTGCTGTCCTGTTGAGCAATATTTACTTGCCAGCAGCTTCTTCTGCTGCTGTCTCACCCTGTCGTGTTCCCACTTACCTCTCACCAGCCATACTTTGTTATTCATGGCCCTTAGGGTTGTTTGCATTTGCTGGGTTGGACTTGTATCCTCCAAAGCCGAAGTTTATAAAGAGTAGTGAACCCTGGGAGAGTGTTAGCTGGATACTTAGGAATGCACTGTGGACCACGTTGGATCTGCAGAGGGAGAGCTGCACTTTGGTTCTCGGTGTGAGCTGCAGTGTGGATGCAGCCAGGGTGGCACCATGGCATTGCCCTCAGCTGTCCTGAGATGACACTTGCTGCTCCTGTGTATGGAGGAGTTGCTTCTGCCACGCTGGAAGCCATGGACACACTTTGATTTATCAGGGCTTTCCTCCAGACAACTAGAAATTGAAGGAGCGGCTCAGGAGGAAGTTTTCCCTCTAGAGGTCCATGGGGAGCCTGGAGGCACTGGCTGATGTCATGGGGAGGACGTTGGCTCTCCCCAGGTGCTGGGCATAGCTGGCAGGGTGGGCAGTGGCAGAAGGTGTTTCTCATGCACCCTCTGGGGCTGAGAACCTCTCCCACCCCCACAGCGAGCCCTTTGGACTGAGATGGGACAGCTGGGCAGGACAGGGATGTCCCCGATCAGGTGCCCTGCAGGGCTCATGCACCCAGCCCTCACCACGTGCCTTACTGGGACCAGTGGCAGCAAATGGCCGCAGCTACCCAGCACTGGCGGTGTAAAAATAACACCTCAGGAGGAATAAACAAGTTATTTTTGTGTATTAGGGGTGGCCATGCAGAGCTGACTCAGGGCCTTGCCTTGCACTGCCACCAAGGGCTTACTCAGACATCCTGAGCATTTAGAACAGCTTGAGGTGCCTTCCCCTCCTTTTGGGAAGGTGGGATGGGGGGCCAGTGAACATGGGAAATGCCAGTGCCCTGGGGGGAGCTGCTGGCTGCCAGGCAATGCTGCTGTGTCATGGAGGAGTGGGCAGCCAAGTGTCAGGTCTGGGGGTCCCACAGAAGCACATGTGGGTGCTGCCAGAGCCACTGTCAGCTCTGCTGGTGCTTGTGCCCATGAACCATTAATTATGTGGCATTTCAACAAACTATGAGGGAAACATTCTGTGTAAGTGAGTAAGGACAGAGCTGGTAGACAGTGAGTAGTACCCAGCATAGACTGGGTGTGAAAACTGACACAGAATGGAAAACAGGTTCTCATCTGTAGAATTAAATCACATCACCCCCAGGCTACATCAAGGCTTGCTTTGCCAGGGAGAGCAGCTCTTTGTTTTACTTTTTCATGGCAGTGTACCACTGTAACAAGTATTAATTTTAATTTTAATTGTTTTCATTTGCACGTGCTGAATTCTGTCAGTGACTGAATTCCAGGGCACAGTACCATTCCTTTTAGGCTCCATGTGTGACAGTGATGGCCAATGGTCATGTACAAACCTCTCCTCATTTCTGAGGGTTTGCTCCCTATTCACTTGTAGACATTTTCTCCTACAAGACTCCAGGTGTGCTATAAGTGCTTATATTGGAGCCTGTATTTTAGATTTAATGTTATGTCTACTTTGCTTGCACAGATACATTATCTGCATTGGCCACGCTCTCTCCATGGCCAGGAAGAGCCCTCTGCGGTGCTGTGCTGGTGCTGGCTTACCTATCTAAATCTTCTCTTTTATTCCCTGCCCTTTTTTTGGGAATGGACTGACTTAGGTGATTCTCCAAGGCTTTGCTCACCTCTCTGATGTGCATCTCTTTCCACCACCTGGGAACAAGCTGACCTCCAGGTTTCTTAAAAACTTGACTTACTGCATGTCCCTCCTGTCTCAGGACTTACTTGCTGACAAATTTCATGTGTACTCTCTCTGTTCCACCAGATTCTCCCCCTTGAAACAGCTTCTTTCCTTCAACACCCACTAGCCCACAAGGAGAGCAAGAAGGAGTTGTGAAGTTGTGAAGAACAACCCTGCGGCAGATGGACAATGTATTTGCCTTTTCTTTATCAGGTGTCCCTGAGAGTTGTGTGCATTCAGGGAGCCCTTTCCCCATTTCCTTTTGCAGTGCATTTATGGTTCCCTTACATAAAACTTACTCTTATCTATGATTTCTAGTAATCAGTCTAACTTGGGAGAAAGATTTCCCCATTTTGTAGAATATGAAGTTCAGGTGGTATGTTTGCATGTGTCTGCATGTGCAGAAGGAAAGGCCAAGGCTAAAGATTCTGCTTTCAGGATAATCATGCAGTTGAGAGGAAAAGGAGAAGAGCTGTGTTTGTTCTGTCTTGCACATTTAAGAAAAGATGCAAGGCTAGCTTTCTATCAGCCTAGTCTTTATCTTTTAATGATTGTTCTTTGATTTTCACTTCAAACCAGATGGAATTAGCTTTAAAAGAAAAAAATTCAAAAGAAGAGGAGTATTTAATTGCTAGCCAGCAGATATAAAGAGGAAATGTGCGGGACGTGGGGGTGCCTTGGGATGGGATGTGGTGGTTGGTGCCTGGGATGGGACATATCAGTGCCCTTTGGGGGAGGCACGTGGCAGTGCCCTGGGGTGGGATGTGGTGGTACTTGGTGGGGCCACATGGCAGTGCCCTTTGTGAGGGGGAAATATGACAGTGCCCTTGGGTGGGCGGCAGCACCTTCAGGGGCTGTTCCTGATCTGGGGGGTGCCTTTGTGTGTGAGGACTGTGTGTTGACCTTACTCATAGGTGTGTGTGGCCGGGTTTGTTAATTCCTCTGAACTGCTGTTTAAGTCACGCAGAGTCTCATTGCTGTGGATTCCTTGTTCAGTGCCACAGTGTCAGGCTACGGGAAGGGTTGTAGTTGTGTGCTGACAGCCCAGGGGGGGTGAGATGTGTGTGGATCTGGGTTTCCCGCTGACCCTGGGGCAGCTGATACTGCCCTGGGCTGGTGCATAGTGCTCACTAATTACAGCTTTGTTAGTGTGCGAAGGAGCTGCTCACAGCAGCTCCTGCCAGCCCCAGCAGTGTGATAGAGTCATCACACAGTGACACATCTCGGCTCTGGTGGGGTGTGCGGGCCAACTGCCCCCTCTGGGTTCTTGCTCCCATTAGCAATACAGTTACACTAAATCCCTGCTTTGTCACCAGGAGTGTACTTGCCACTGCAGGTGCGTTTCTGTGGGCTCTGGCAGTTCCTGCCCGGTGGTCCTGGAGGGCTCCCCTGACTGCAGAGAGGCTGGGCACTCATTTTGAAGGTGTGTTTTGTAGGAAATCACTGTATTGTCAAAAGCAGGTCATGGCTTCATTGAGTTCCCTCTTGTGGAAAACAGGTGGAATTTTTTCTCAGAAATTGTTAAAGATTTCCTGATTTAATTTTTTTTTTTCCAGAAGAGAAATTCTTCACCTTTTATTGGTTTCTAAGCTTCTTGGACAGGGACAGTGTTTTTTGTTTTACTCAAGTTTTTTTGTGGGTTTGTCCTTTTGGTGGTGGCAGCCGTGAGCCAAATGCAAACCTTCACTGTTAAACCTGGGGGTCACCTTGTGCTGGTGCTGGGGGGAGCTCAGGGCTGCTTGTGGCACCCCATGCTGCTGCTCTAAGGGACTTGATGTCCACCTTTTGCCAGCTGTGATGGTTGTTAGTGATCCAGCCCACTGACAGTTCTCCCCATCCCCTCCACAGCCACTGCTCCGGGTTATTTTGGCAGTACCAGGGGTGTGTGGTAATTAGGTAGAAAGGTTTGGGTGTGATTGAAGCAGTATGTTTCCATCTAAGGCAGTTTATTGTGTTGTAAAATGTCTCTCACACGTGTGGGGTCAGGGACCCGGAGCTGTTTGCATTCCTGAAAATCAGGTCACTTCTCTGTACTCCTTTCAGGATTCACAGAACAACCATGCCCTGCAGCCTGTGGGTTTTCCACCAAGCAAAAGGTGCCAGGTTTATTTTGCCAGATGCCAGCCAGCTCTTCCAGAACCACACAGAGCAGCAGAGCACATGGCTCAGCAGAGATTTCAGTGTGGCATTGCTCATGCTGCTAATTCAAACCTGTGATCCTATGTGAATTCTTGGGAAAAGTTTATAGTGTTGAGAAAGCAGTTACCCACTTGTCCAGGTAAAAACTACCATTGCTTCTCATAGTGCTACCAACCTGCTCTGTACTTGTGCACAGGTGGGTCAGAGCCCCACTCTTGGTGTTCACCTGGGGCAGGTTCACTATTTGCTTTCCACATTCCAGGGGACATGGCCTCTCAGAGTGGGCACAAAGGCTGAATCTGAAATCATTTGTCCAGGCTTTGGTATTGATTCCCGTAACAGTTCCCATTTCAGTCTGACCTTGGGTTCAGTGAAATGTTCTATTTATCTATAAGAAGTACAAATCCTGGCAAATTTCTTCTTTAGGCAGAAATTGTTCCTTTGGAGGGTGGCACAAGTTGCCCAGAGAAGCTGTGGCTGTGCCATCCCTGGAAGTGTCCAAGGCCAGGTTGGATGGGGCTTGGAGCAGCCTGGGATAGTGGAAGGTGTCCTTGCCCACAGCAGGAACTGGATGATCTTTAAGGTTTCTTCCAACTCAAACCAGTCTGTGATTCTGTGACATTTCCTATTCTGTCCTTTCCCTGCCAGAGCTCTTTGTTTCACCTGTGCTCAGTTGTAAACTGAAATCCTATTTTGAAACAAAGTTTAATAAACTTTTCATATTTCAGTCAGATTTTATCATTTCACTTGAATAAAATAATATTTTGAGAATTATTTTCCCCACTGATGTTGTTAGGTAACTTTCAGTCAAATCTAGGAATAGTTTCAGTCAATCCATATTCATTATTTTTCAGTCAATAAAATATTGGCCTGACAAATGTATTCTAATTGTATTTAAAACAGCATGTCAAGATGCTGTATTTGCTAAAAACAAGGGGGAAATGCAGCAAAAAGGATAGCAAAAAAATTGAGAAAGGTCTAATTCTTATGTAAACTGTGTCAGTGAAAACACCAAACTTGTGGATGTGTTGGTTTTTCAGGATATGATTCCAGCAGTATTTTCCAGTGTCTGGAGTGTGGGACTGCAGTTCTCAGTAATGCCTTTAGAGCAGCCTCTCTCCCATAAAAATGCAGACATAAATACTGACAGCCATTGACCTTCAGCCTGCTGGAGGAGGCTGTGGGTGTGCTGTTGGACATGGAGAGCAGTTTATCAGCGTGACGTTGATTTTTGTGTTGTTCAGCACTGCCCTCAGCCATAACCGCGGAGCCGGCGCTGACAGCGCCCGCCCGCTGACATCTCCCAGCAGAGCATTGCAGTCCCTGTCCTCACCTCACCTGGGGCCTCGGCCCTCTGCAGCCAAGGTGTTCATTGGGATGGAGGTGGGTCAGATACCTGCTGGGATTCAAACGTGCCATTTGCTCTAACCTAACCCTGCGAGGGTGTTGCTGGGAGGAGGTTTCAGGGGAAGCACTGCCACTGCAAAAATACACTAGCGGAAGTCATGGGTGTTGTGGGAGTAATAGTGCATCAGTTTAGGGGTCCCATCTCTTTCCCCTTCTCCCTCCTCGTCCTTGTTCTGGAGCTTACCTCAAGGGCTTGTGCACAACAGGAAGGGCTCACTCTGTCCCTGGTTGCATCCAGCTCCAGGCAGGGGATGCTGGTCTTCTTGGAAGGGGCAGGTGCCTTGTCTTGACAAGGATGCTGTGGCTGTGGGCATCACTGGGAGGTAAAGGCAGTGTTCAGGGGTGCCCGTGCTGGGGGTCCCTGGCAGTGGGTGCCCCTTGGGGGGCTTGGTCCCAGGCTCTGCACAGAAGGATTGGCAGAGTGATGATGCCTTGCCCCTCTCATGCCACTCGTTTGCTTTGCCTGTTCTGTATGTACCAGGGCAAATTTATTGTGAAGGCAATATATAGTGCTCTATCTCGTGCCTGTGCAGTTTGGGGAAGAGCTTTATAACTGAAGCAGCAGTGTGACATCACTCCTGCTGGACTGTCCCACCCCGTGTACTGCTTGTGGCCAGATTCTGCTCACTGCCTCAGGCCTCAGCTACCTTCTGTTTGCAGAGGCAGCAGCAGGGGATGATGATTTTGCTTCTGAAAACACAAAGGTTTTATTTTTAAACTGGAGCAATTCAGTTTAAGTGTAGCATCACTAATGGTGAATCCTGGGCATCTACGCCTGGGTGAGGACACCAATGACCCAGTGCAGGTCTCCTGCCATCACCTCCCTGCACCAGGCAGGAGAGACTGGAAATGGCAGTGTGCTGAAAAAACAAATGAAAACAGTTACATCCGGGGCATTTTACCTGTGCAGATGTGTACCTGAGAACTTAGGTTTGATAACTAGGAAGAAGACGCTGCTTGAGGCAGGGTGACAGTGAAGTGCATGCTCTGGCTGGCATTGATGGAGATGGTGGAAACAGCCCTGCAGCCAGCCAGGACAGGTTTCAAAACAATTTTAAACTATATCAGCTGTGTAAAAAGCTAGGAGAAACATACTTCCCTCTTGTCCCACACTGGCTGAGGGCAGATGGGGATGTTACCTGGGAGGAAGTCGTGTTGGTCTAGTGCAGTCTGCAGGGTTTGAGAGTCCTGGAAATGTCAGTGTAAATACTGATGGATTGCTAAATACTGTGTGTGTATACAGATGTGGATATACAGATGTTGGTAATAATACCAAGATCAATCACAAATTCTATTAAATATTTTATGAAAACTTTTAAATTTTTAAGTATAAAAGTATATATAAGTCAAAGTGTATATAAAAAAAGTTTGTATTTCTATAAGCTATTGGTGCATTTGCCAATGACTTAGGAAATGAAGATTCAAGTGGTTTGTGGGAGTCCCAGCAGCCACCTTACTCTGGGTCACAGGGTGGCCTGTGCTAGACAGACACTTGGTGACACTGCTGTGGGTGAAAAGCAAAGTGTCACAAATGTGTACGTCCCCATTCCCATCCCTGTCCCATCCCTGTCTCCCTGTCTGGTGCTGTGGATCATTCTGTGTTTCCTCAGAGGGGGAGGGTCCCACAGACTGCAGGAGCAATGGAAAGGGTTTTGCTGCTGAGCTGGTGTCTTTCCTTCTGGTTTTGGGCTGGCAGTCTGCTCGCTCTGTTTGCTTTTTTCTTTCTTTTTTTAAATCCTGTTGGATTTCATGGCAATAGGACAGCTCCCGTAGGAGTGCCATTAGCTGTGCGAGCCAAATGATCAGTTAGAGGGGTTGAGGCTTTTATGTACAATAACCACACACAGAGATGTCATTAAGTGGTTACTTTGGTGTGTTTTAATATGATTCACTTAGAAAAGTGAACATTGTGTGCTGCTGTCAATGTCCCTGTGCACAGCCCAGCCCTGGAGGGGGCTGAGGGGACTTCACAGGGGAGATACCCTCACCTCCTTCCCCTGGAGATGAGTGTGTGCCACCAGCAGGCCTTCTCCTTGCACCTGAAAGTTGTTTAGGAGTATCCAAGCCCGCACCACCTCCTTGGCAGGCGGCTGGGCTGTGAGCTGGAGGTGCTGCAGTGCCTCACAGGCACAGATGGGCAGTCTGATAGCAGGTTCATCAGTGAGCACTGCTCCCAGCACTGGGTTTGGCCATAAACCAGGAGCTGGTTATGATGTGGGGGAGGCACCCACAGTCCCACAGCACCCGAGTGGCTGGCTGTGCACCAGGGCAGTAGTGGAGCTGGGGTGCAGTGAGCCCTCGTCTGGTGAGTGCTGGGCTGGGTCTCCAAACAGACTGTGCCTTGACCTTGTGTGGGGCCTCAGCTATTGCTGCCCAGCCTCTGGACCACTGTCTGGCTTTGGGACTGCAGTCTTATATGCTTCAAGGCAGTAAAATAGATCCTGTAACTCTTTTTTGCTTAATCCTAAAAAAGTTTCTCTGAATGTGTGCTTGGCAAGCCAGCCACAATATAAAGTGCCTGCAAACAGTTTATTTTTAAAAAAGGAAACTGTAGCTTACGGGGAGTTAAATGTTTTCCTGTAAAACACATGGGCTTCAGGATAAATAGTTTCACCATTTACAGGCAATACTTGATGGTACGTAACAGCCGTCACAGCCATCCTCCTGCTCGGGTTCTAATGCGCTGGGCTGGGAGGAGTTCGTGCTCCCTAACGGAGAGAGGTGTTTGCCTGTTTGTTTTGGATCAGAAGTATTGCAGCTGCACTGTTGAGCCATGGCTGATGGTTTTCTGGCTGTGGCTTGTGCTGTGTGAGTTGGCTACAGGCAGAGAGCCTCTTTCTTGGTCAAGGGAACACCACCAGAGTGGCCTCAGCTCTGCTGATGGCCCGTTGGTACCACAGCACAGTCAGAGCAACTGAAAGTGTTTGAAGTGACTCTAAATTGTGTCAGTCGTTAATAATTGTTAAATAGTGATGGGGTGGTGTGTGTTCACCTGTGGCAGTTGGGATGTGCTGGCCACAAGGAACCTTTTTTTTTTGGTGTTTAGGAGGCAGCCTGTTAAATGTCAGAGGGTTGTACCTCTGATCATGAAAAGTTACTTAAAATTGTAGAATCATAGAATCCCAGACTGGTTTGGTTTGGGTAGGCTCATCTTGTCCCACCCCCTGCCGTGTGCTGGGACACTTTCCACTTGATCAGGTTGCTCCAAGCCCAACTTGGCCTTGAACACTTCCAGGGATGGGGAAGTGGGGACATCTCCTGGGGACTCAGATGGCACAGAAATGCACTGGTGAGTCCCTTGGAGTGCTGCAGGTGATTACAAGCCATGGTTGTGCCCAAGACCATCAGCAGAAATTACACTTGCTTCTGTTCAACACATTCATGTTTAAAAGCCAGATTCTTTGAATCCTGCAACTTGGAGGTTCTCTCCTCAATTCAATGGTAGCAGCAATGGCAGCAATGTTGTGTGATGGTCATGGATTTAACCATCAGCTCACAACCATCTGAAGAAAAACCATTTGTTTGAAACCCAGAGCAACTCCATTAGGCTGCTGTTTATTTCACTTCAGTTTTAGTTTGGAATAAGCAAAAACAGAGTTTGGGCCTGTTTTCTTGGGGCACTAGAAGGTTGGTTTTACCTATTGCACAAGGTGCCACACACACTTCCATTGATGTGGGGATTTGGTGCTGGCTGCGGGCAGAGGCAGCTCCTGGTGCATCCCACTTCGCTCTCCTGCATCTCAAGCCCTGTTGCTAAGCAACAGTTTTTAATTAGAGAATTAATTTGGGTCTGGGACATCCTGAGCAGCAATTTAACAAATTTAAATGGAAAGGTTGTTGCATCAGTGTGGTCAGGGTGATCAGCACCCATTGGTGTCCACACCGCTCTGAGCTCCGTGCAGTTCCCTGAGCTGTGCCAGCAGGAAGTGTGGCTCTGCCTGCAACAATGGGGTCGGCACTGGGACCAGGGGGAGAGCCAAGGGTTTATTCCAGGGACCTCAAGGTAAGAGCCGGGCATTTATTCCAGGGACTTCAGGGAGAGCCAGGGGTTGTTCTAGTGATGTCTCTGCATGCAGTGAGCAGCACGTCCCTGCTCTCAGCTCTCTGCCCCTGGACTTCTATGGAGATGCTTTCATGGCATGGTGTTGATGGACTGATGGAAACAAAGCAGCTTTCCTGTTCTCCTTTGAGCAGTAGTTTGTGTAGAACCACGCACAGAGCGGTGCAGCCAGTGCTCGGGAGCTAGGCTTGTGCTACCGCAGTGGTATAAAAATAGCATAAATAAACAGAGCCAGCAGGCTGGCGCAGCTCGGGATAGGACTTTCCCAGAGCAGCTGCACCTCTGACAGCTGTCCATACAGGTGTGCAACCTTGGGGGCACGAGGGATGGGTGGGCTTACCTGACCCAGCAGCACAGAAGGTCCGTGTGGAGCCAGGCAGGTTGCCATGGCGGGCGTGGGGTCAGCACCGGCCTGGGGGTGGGCAGGGAGTGGGACACACTGGCCTGCTGGGTCTGAGTGGTTATCCTGGGTTTATGCTGCTGCAGGAGAGTGACCTCAAGCAGTGGTGGCAGGATCGCTGAGCTCTGTGTGCGCTCCGGTGTTTGTCAGTGACAGCAGTAACAGGGATCTTTGTGTAGACTCTATCCGTACAAAATTCTCCTGTGTCTCTGCTTTGCCTGAGCCCAAGCTGGTGTTTGGTGGTTCCCTCCAAACCTGCATCCTCTCCTGCAGGGGATGGCCCATGTCCACAGCTGTGGGCTGCATCCCAGCACTGTCAGTGTGTGATCACCAGAACACTGAGCAGAGCAGCACACTCAGCACAGCTCAGCAGTGCTCCCCTGCATCACTGACTGGATCGGGACCGTGCCTGTCCCCATGGCTGTGTGTACCCTGTCACAGCCCAGAACCCATCCAGGTGTTAGGGGGAATGCTGACCACAGTGACACAGTGCCTTACTGCCAGTGTCACTGGGGAAGTAACCCTGATCTGAGGAACTCCAGGCTGAGGCTGCGAGAGGCAGGTGTAGTGGCTCCCCAGGCTCTCTCTGGGAGAGGAGGGATCGTGTTGGGTGTTGCACTGGGTGACAGCACAGCAGGATGCTCTGGGTCCTCCCTGCCTTCTGCACCTCAGGAGGACTCTGTCTGGAGAACCTCCTGCTGCCTGCTCACAGTGTTTTGAAGGACAAAAAAGTGCACCAGGTGGTGAGTTTGCTGCTCTCCTGTTGCATGGCAGATCTTTCTGAGGAGGTGTGGGGAAATAATTATTTTTAATTTGAATTGGTTCAAAGTTTAGGTGAGTACTGAAAGCTGTGGATGTTTGGAAGTTCTTAAAACAGCTTTGAAGGCCCAACAGCAACTACTCAAAGTCAGGGACCTGCCTTTTGGCCTTTGGTGCATGTACCTGCACTGAGCCCGTGGAATGTGCACACATACCCTACAGCACTGTGACAGAGACACCACAGGTCATGGGGGCAGGAGCATGCCAAGCTCAAATTATCTTCTTGTTAATTAGCTACTGACTTATGCTGATATTTCCATTAAATATTCCCAGGAGGGAAAAGGAAACATTTTTAATACTGGTATCACCTCAGCTGTAGCTGCAGCGGGAGAAGGAGCTTGCTGTCTCAGAAGGGATTCCCAAGAAAGCTTTTCCTTTATTAAATATGCAATCAGGGTGTTTTCTAGAAGGAGATTACTATGAGAGAACAAGAATTGCTGTTATATCTCTAACATTTAGTGTGGGCTGTGAAAAACAAGGTGTGCTGTGCTTTGCACAAAACTGGTGTTGTGGAGAAGAGCCTGGTGTCGACCAGAGAGAAACAGGCTCATTGTGCTCACCTGTGTGCACGTCTGACACAAACAGCTGTACCTCACCATCCAACAAGCTTGTCAGCAGACAAGTCTTGTAGAAATATCCTGTGTTTTCAGAATGCATAATTTTGGGGGTGATTTTTCCAAGGTGGGACTGACAAGTTTCTTTTCTGAATTTGACGTGTTTTTTGCAGTTCTGAAAGTATTTACGTGAAATGTCCGTGCTTTGTGGGAGGTAAAACCACACTGCATAGCTGGTTAATGCTTTTGGTCTGTGGGAAGGTGCCTGAGGAACACATGTGTGTTCCTGCTCCCCTGAAGGTAAGGGGAAAAATCCTCCCAACCTGATGCCTGATCACCAGACCATGCTGAGCCCTGTGCTGCACCTGACAAGGTGTCACAGGAGGCTGAACACACCAGGGTCAGGTGCATCCCAGTCCCACAGCCAGAGTGCACGGCTCTTCATTTCTGGCACTGAAAGTGAACTGTACAAATGTGTGTATTAAACACCAAGAAAAAATGGAGGGGCAGAAGCAAATGTGTGCTTGCCCCTGTGTTTCAAATAAGAATTCAAAGCTTGTGTAGCAGCTTGCTGCAGACACAGTGCTGTGTGACCAGTTGGAGGGGCTGGTGCTGGGCTCAGCTGGGCACACTGCCTGACTCTGCTCATCCCAGAGCCAGAGGGAAACATCATGGGAGAGCGGCCGGGAATGCCGAGCTGGCCCTTTGCCCCTCACTCTGCTTGTCCCGAGGGACCAGAGGTGTGCGGGGCCTCTGCTGAGGAGTGTGCTGGGAAGCCTCAGGACTGTCTGTAGTAAGTTTTAGTCCAGCAGGATGGTGGTAAAACCCCCACAGTGTTCTGGTGCAGCCCATCAAAACACTGCAGCATGAAACTTCCACCTCTGCATATACTCGCTTATAGTCTTCTTTTTGTGATGACTGAAAGAGGGTTCAGAGAAGGTTCAGAGAGATGAAAATCTGCCTTGAACTCTGTTGACTGCAATTACCAGGATCCAGTAACAAGGTAATTAGGAACTGCTTGCCCGCAGGGTCGTGGGGATGAATGCTGCCCGTGTTCTGGGGAGAGTGTGACAGTGGTTTACAACCTGCGGTTTCTGACTCCTGAGCGCTCTGTAGACCATTTGTAAAGGTCCTGGAATAAAAGTAAAGCAAGAAACCCTGTTCCCAGACAGACAAGTCTGCATCTCTTTTGGGGAATTTGCTAAGATCTGCAAATTAAAAAAGATTGAAGGTTAAAGGTGCCCTGGGCTCCAAAGCAACACACAAACAAGGAGGATGGAAATGTTTTGATAGTAGCTGGTGATAACTAAGCATGAGCACAGTTTACCTGGGGATGTGGTTTACTCTTGTTGTATTTATCTCAGAATAAATTGTTTTCCTTTAAAACCAGCTCCTAAGTGGATGGAAATGATGGCCTCAGTGGGGAAGCAGCGGCGGGGCTTCTTGTTTCCTGGGAGCCAGAGGACATTGTATTAGATCTTGGGAATGATTTTTTATGGCTTTAAAGCATTTGAGTGTATGAAGTACATTAAGTGGTCTGGATGTACAACATGTACTGCCAGGCTTTGGATCCCATCCAGAGAGTTGTGGGGCAGCCTAAACCCCAGCAGTGAAATGAGGACATTGAGTTATTCTGCATTTCAGAATCAGGTTTGTTAACTGCTCCTCTCTGATTCCAGCAACACGTGTTGTAGTTCCATGTTAGTCATTTAGCAGTAATTAGCTCTGATTTTTACACTGTGCTCATGTAAGATCTCATTTTCCGGGCAGCTGGTGAATGTGTCAGCCTGCCCTGTGTTACTGAGGAGTAGCAACACCTAAGATGGGGTTAGTGTTGAGAGAAGAATTGACTTAAATAGAGCTGTTCCAAAGCACCGGCCTTTACCTGCCAGTTCACACAGTGGTGATGTGCTTTGGAGGGGCCTGGGGGTGCTGAAATGAGTTGGTTTAGGGGTTAAAGGAGGTAACTAAGGATCATTTTGCCCTAAGTACCCCCTGAGCTGAGTTACCTTCCCTGAATGAAGGCTGTTGGATGACAGTGGGCTGGGAGACGTCCCAGGCATTGCTGTGCTGGCCCTTGGGCAGGTTTGGCCACTGCCCCAGGGTATCAGGTGCCAAGCTTTGGTCCCTGTAGACAGAGATGAGGCAGCCCTGTGGGTCTGGGGGTGTCTGGGGGGCACCTACAGGTAGAGTAGCCACCAGGAGATGTGCTTTTCCAGGCATGTACAGGTGTATTTACACAATTATAAAACACTATTTCAGTCAATAGCACAGGGACTGAAACTCATGCTGCATAAGCACTGATCCCTGTGGCCACCATTTCTGCTAATGTGTCATCACTGACTGGAGAACCCAAAATCCTTGTTTGCTTTAGGAAGCTCCTTTCCCCTGTAACAATATTTCCTCAGGCAGCACATGGTTTTTTCCCTGTCTTATCTGCAGTACAGTTGTGTTCTTGGCTTTTGGGCATTCCCTGGCCCGTCCTGATTGCTTTCCAACACTTGGGGCTGTTACTAGGGAGATTTTCTTGCAAGTGACTTCAGTGGTGCTCTCTGACCATCACCTCTGCCGAGGACAGCCCACAGCCCCCTCAATCCCAGCCCACAGCTCCCACAGTCCCTCTCAAATGCTCACAGGAGCCCCATCACAGGGCTGTGTCAGGAAACAACAAAGGACCCCCATCAAAAGACTTAGGGGAGCCCCCCAGCTCTTGCCACAGACAAGACCAACATCCTTCCCTCACCTGCTCCCCAAGCTGGGGATGAGCCCAGCACAGAGGGGGTTCTGGGTATCAGTGGCTGTGGTCAAGGCATGTAGAGCTTCTCATCCACCAACACCCATGCAGTCACTGTCTTCATAATCTCTGTAAGTACTCTCCCTAATTGTGGTGTGTTGCCTAAAGACATGCACAAAATTTGGTGTATTTTTCTTGTATCAGATCTGTCTTCCTATGCAGGGATCACTCAGATGTCAGCTGAATAACTATGAAAGTGAGTTTTAAGAAGGTTGGAGTGCCAGCGGGAGAGACAGGTTGGGAGAGAGGCAGCAACAAACCAGTTATCCCAGCCTTTAGGGCAGACAAAAATCATCCTGCAAATTAGATTTCTGGCAGATCATTTAACAAGGATAAATTTTAACTCTCTGAGCATAATTGCAGGATAAGGTCAAACTGTATTGAATCAATTTGTTTCCAGATAAAAACAGTTTCTTACTCAAATTAAGTCTGTCTTTTGCCTTGTCATTGTTCTTGTTTGGATTTTTTTCTAAGATGAATGAGTAAAGGAGAAAAAACTGTAATTTAAGGAATCTGGTTGGTTGTGTTTTTTTCCAGAAAATAATTCAATTGTCCTTTTTAATTGTTTTCTTAAATTTTTATTGTTGCCATCCCTTTAGTGAAGGTATGGGTTTGGTGTTAACAACTTTGAAGAACAATTAGTGTGTAAAGCTTCTGTATTCATGAACTTGCATTTTCTGAAGGGTCATGGCGTGTCGCATCGTCACTCCTGTGCTATGAGAAAAGGGGACTCTGCTCTCCTGGAGAGGGGACTCTTCCCCAGGAGAGGGGTGTCTGTTCCCTGGCAGAGGTGTCTCAGTTCCCCAGGAGGGGGTTCTCTCTGCCCCCATCCCTCTGCCCGCATGCCCTGTCTGAGCGGCCACAAGGGCAGTGCCTTCGCTCACACTGGCCTTTGGCTTTAGAGGTTTTTAGACCAGCTGGAGGGGATTTGGGGCTGGTTCTCCCCAGTTGCCCTTGTGTTTTGCTGGTTCCATGGGAGGTACAGCAGCATCTGGGTGTGCATTGTGCACAGAGTTGTTGTTTATTGTTTCTGAATGTCAGTGGTTGTCACATTGCTGAACGTCCTTTCATCCATCTTAAACTGGTGCATAAAATTTATTTACCACATCCGAATTTCATGAAAAATTTAGAAAAAAGGCAGTTCTGGTTTTCCTCACAACAAAACTGCATCCTATGGAGGAGGTTTCCCTCAAAGATGCTGCATCCCAGGTCTAGTGAAGCACAGAGTGGTGCTGGTTTCCTTCATGGAGGAGGAACACATCCCCACAGAGGAGGGACGTGCTGTACTTTCAGAACAACTCATATTTGTTCATCCTCAGAACTTTAAAAAGAAACAGTGTGTTTTAGAGTTGTGCTGCAGAAATCCATCTCTCAGAAAAGCAAGCAGCAGATAAAGGAACTGTGATGTGGCTCTGGGCAGTGTGTGACAGCCCTTTCCCCGTGGTCTGTGGCCTGGATTATGTTTGCTTTAGCTGATGACATAAGGAACAAAGATGTATCCACAGCTTCTAATCCAGCTGTGTCAATTCTCTTCTTCAGGGTCGATGTTCAAGGGAAAACTGCAAATATCTTCACCCACCACCACACTTAAAAACGCAGCTGGAGATCAATGGCCGCAATAACCTGATCCAGCAGAAGAACATGGCCATGCTGGCCCAGCAGATGCAGCTCGCCAACGCCATGATGCCCGGAGCCCCTCTGCAGCCTGTGGTACGTGTCTGGGGCTTCCACAGCAGGCACGGGGGCTTGGAGCTGAGGGCAGGCAGCACAGGCTTGCACACCTGTGACAGCCCACAAAAGTCAGCAATGGGTGGAGAAATCAACTGCAGTAAAATGCTGGTCTGCGTGTCTTTGTGCTACTTAATTCCACCTTGCCTGAAGTAATACTGTTAATTAATTTTGTTAATCTCTGGTTAATTTAATTCCTTTTTTGCAACTTCTTAAAGTGAGTGATCTGTGTAGGATTTTTGTTTTCTTTGCAATTTCATGTGCCCTAGGAAACTCTTGGCTTTGAGAAGATGCCCTCTGGGTGTTTTCCCTTCATGCAAGGGAACCTTCCCAGGGAATTGCTTGCTGAAATTAGACTTTAGTTTAGGGGGAGTTGGGCTCAGCTAGTTACCATGTCTGTGGTACATCAGTCAGTACAAACCCTTCAGATTATGGGGCATCTGGCAGCAGAGCTGCATTTGGGGCTGTGTCCTCCTTCCTCTCTGCTCTCTCTGCTGATCTACAGCAGTTGTTTTTCCTTTTCTCAGATGATGTGTGTGGTGCACAGCACAGCAGGGCCCAAACTGCAAAGCCAGTAAGTAGTTGTGTGGTTTGGTCATGGTGATAGAGAAACATTGCCTGTGCTTCCAGAGTCAGGAAAGTGAAGGCTGGCTGGGAAGCAGGTGAGCAGAGGTGAGCCCAGGACTCGGCTCGGCCCGGCCTGGAGCTCTGTGGTCCCTCCTCTCCTTCAAGCCACTGGGAGCCCAGGCTGACCCCATCATCTCTGGCTCAGTCCCACTGCTCCCTGTCCCACAGCTACCCAGCCTGGGGACAGTGTTGGGACAGTCCCTGGGAGATCCTGTCTGTGCTGGTGTCCTCTGAGGCCACTGGATTGCCAGGCATTTTCCCGGGTGCCAGGCGCTGAGGTGGCTCTGTGCCCTGCCCCAGCTGTGGCTGTGGCTGCCCAGTGTCACCATGCTCTCTCTGCCAGCAAGGGAGGTGTCCATGTCCTGATTTACAGCTGTGCAGCACATCACAATGTACCCGTGAGCTGCAGAATATTGTAAAGTGGCTTTGATAACATATGCTGTTACTCTGCAGTGGTTGAAAGGCTGCAGGATATTTACATTGATATAAATTGAGCTCAATAGAAAATAAACAGGGTAGTCTTTTATTTACTGTACAGTGAGTGTATTGGGCTGGAATCAAACATTGATATCTCTTAAATTACACACTAGCAGACTGGTTCATAGTTATATATTCTTACTTTTCCTTATTACATAGCTGATGACACAGTAATGAAAAGTGTGCTTAATTAATAGTGTTTATAAGAGTGATACTTCATTTCCTGTAAAATCTGCCTGTTTGTTTTTCATTCACATGGATGAAAATCTGGAAGTGTTACAGAAATTATCACCATTTACACAACTCTCAGACTATTTCCTCCAGTAATCTCTGGATGGACAAATGTTTTTGTCCTGTGTTTCCAATGTCCCTTGGTTCCAAACAGTTCAGTCATTTCCTCAAGAATACAAAAACATGTGCTGTCTGCCTTAAATTGATATGAAACAGAGAAAGAGTTTGTGTTAACTCTGTGGTTGTTTCTCCATTTAAAAGTTAGTTTGGAAGAAAAACCTAAATGCCTTGAGTAACTGCTTTATTTAGATAATGAAAGATAAACACTCCTGGCTGAATTTTATTTGGCAGTTACACTGTGTGTTCAGGGGCTGGAGGGGTTTTTAATCCCTGCTGCAGTGTAGCAGCTCTGTGTTGGGTTTCACAGCATTTTTGTGCTCTACACCCTATTATCTTCACACCATAGCACAGCCCACAAGGGCACCTGACTCTTTTCTGAAAACATGCAAACAAACAAAAGAAAATCGTATTTGCAGATGCTCTCTTCCTCTGCTTTATTGTTTTAGCCTAACTAAAGCACTTCTCTAATGCAGTGAGTGTCTGCATGGCCAGCGTGTTGAATTTTGGAAAATGAAAGGATTGAGGTTGGCTGCTCTTGTTCCTGTATTAAACCTCTGTAATTCCTGAGCCAGCACCGGCTGCCACCAGGGTCAGAAAGGCTTTGCCTATGCCTGAAGTTGAGTGTGGCTGATGCTCTGTTGGGGCTTTCAGATGCCTTTTTCCCCAGAGTGGGTACTTGTACCTGCTATGGCCATGTTCCTCCGGCAGCCCCGGACTCTCTGTGACCCCTCAGAGTGTAGTTGATTATGGCATTGCTGAGTGCAGATCCAACAGGAGTTTGCTTCAGGAGCTGCCACGTGCTGTGAGCATGCAGGGAAGCTGGAGCTGGAGCAGCAGGGGCTGGCAGGGATGCCTGTCCCTGTGGACTCGTTCACTTGTGACATCTGCACAGGTGTTCCCCATGTCCCACAAACATGACATGCTTCTTTCCCATTAGTAACAGAGACCGTGTTCTGCTCGAGGTGATAGTGACAGCATGGCAAGTGCAAATATTAAGTGTCTGTCTCCTTGTCTCCGCTTGCAGCCAATGTTTTCCGTCGCACCAAGCTTAGCCACCAATGCGTCAGCCGCCTTCAACCCCTACCTGGGGCCCGTCTCCCCGGGCCTGGTCCCTGCAGAGATCCTGCCCACGGCCCCGATGCTGGTGACAGGGAATCCTGGGGTCCCAGTTCCTGCTGCTGCTGCCGCTGCTGCCCAGAAGCTGATGAGGACAGACAGGCTGGAGGTAGGAGCTTCTTGGTGTAACTTACTCTCACAAGTGTATCATTTATTATGTCTCCTAGATATGAAATATTTTTCTTATGAAAGCAAATAATGCAAGGTTTCACTTGGGCTAATAATGCAATATCTTGGTGATGGATGTAAACAAGGAGTGACTAAGTGATTGTACAGTCAGTTCATGCTACTGTTCTGCTTCTGACCCTCCCTTGCAGAAAGAAATGGAAATATTTAGGAATGACCATGGCAACAGCAAGAATGCAATGAAACTGAGTTACTCTGTGCCCAGGGGGTGTTAATGTGGTAGGAGCACAGGCACAGGCACTGAGCACCAAGGAAAGGTGCAGAGCTTCAGCTGCCTGGGTGCAAGATGACTTTCAGCCTCTCTTACTTTGGCTTGGGCAGATGGTGCCCACACTCACTCCCCTGCCAGCCTCCTGCGCCCAGCTTATCATCCTCACTACAGTGCTGACAAGTGTCGGTGCTCTTGAGCTGGTGCTCTCCCCAGCTCTGAATCTTTCTTATCTGAAAGGCCTGACAATGTTTTCGGCACCTTATCAGTGCTGCAGCAGTGTGGGGGGTGAGCCAGCGGCGTGTCGCGCGCTTGGGGCACAGCCCATGAGCACAGCCCATGGGCACAGCCTGGGAGCACAGCTGTGAGTGTAGATCACAGCCTGAGAGCACAGCCCATGGGCACAGCCTGGGAGCGTGGATCACAGCCTGTGGACACAGCCAGCCTGTGAGCACAACCTGTGAGCACTGCCACCAGGATAGATCACAGCCTGTGTGTGGGTGCTTGGCAGCCCCAGTCAGGTCTGGTGGTGAAAAGGTGGCAATGGGAGAGGCTGAGCAGCCAGGCTGGCCTACTGTCACCTGGTGTGTCTGCTGGACACAACAGTGTGTTGGAGCACGTGGTACCTGTGAAGGGCCACTCTCTCAGTGTATGCTGCCACTCCCTCCCAGCGCTGGGTCTGGGCCCTGAGCTTGGGGAGCATGATGGGAGGAGTGAGAAGGATCTCTGGTTTATGCAGCCTGCTGTATTTGTAGTGCTTTTCTTTCTGCTTGTGCATGTTCATTAACAGGGATTAACTCTCCTTACTGGGAAAATTAGTTCCTTCTCCTTAGTCATGTCTGACTGACGAGCTGCCACTCAGAAGGGGTGAGCTGGGATGAGAGCAGAGGGTCATCCAGCAGCCAGCATTTCCTGGTGCTGCTGTCACTATTCTGAGCTCCTGCACCACAGGTTCCCCTCCTGTGGGATCACATCATTTCCCTTTTTAGAGATGTTTTCCCTGAGGAAAGCGTTCCCCAAAGCCACGCTCAGGTTACAGGGGAGGCACCACGCTGAGCTCTGAGCTGGCAATGCAGGTGGCTAGTTGGAATCACCCAGGGATGTTTTTCCCTTGAGGACTCTGTTTCATGATGGACACGTGCCAGAGATGGATTAAAACCAAAATGCAATTAGATAAATTCATAAATAAATCATGCTGGATTTGGAAATGAATATGGAGAGAAGGATGCCAATGGCAGAAGCCCTGTGAGTTTTGGTGCCGAGGTCAGCTGCTGTGTTTGATTGTGCTTCCAGCTGTGCAGTAGCCATGGAGTGGTAAGTGCTGTGGGCTCAAAAGCATCCTGGTCATAAGAAGGATGTACCCAAATGTCTCCATGTTCTGGCTCTGCCCATGGCCAGGGAGCAGGTGCATCCCTTGGGAGCCCATGGGAAGCTCTGCAGGGGCACTTCTTTGTGTGGTGCCTCCAGGGCAACCCTGCTGCTGGCAAAAACTGTGACCACAGTGCATGTAGAGCTTTCAAAGTTTGGAATTTCAGAGTGCAGGATTTGGCCCTCTAGATGCTGCATGTTGATATGGCTGTTCAGAGGAGTGATGCACTGCTACGTTTTAAGTCCTCTGCACAAGAGGGAGCTGTGAGAGTAGCACTGTCACAGAATAGCCAGGGGCACAATCTTCAGTAAAAACTATCTTTATTAATTAGGAAAATACGTGAAATCAGTAAAATTTTAAAACGGCAAAATGGTTTTGCTTTGAACTTGTATGGAAAGGAAGAGATGGTCAGGTTGCACACCCCTGAAAACAAGGGCTGGGGCTTTGAGAAGCACCTTTTTGTCACCTGTCCAGATGGAGCTAAAGGTGGCTCTGTGGGCTCTGCTTGAAGCCAGAATGTGGCTGAGCAGGTGCTTGCTCCTCAGCCATAGCCCTCCATTGATGAACACCCCATCTCATCAGCCCCAACAACCTTCTGTGCTGTGATTGCATCTGTCTCATCTTTGCTCCTGGGAGATGTCCTTGTTCTTGGAGGAAGGCTGTCTCAGCCTTGCCATCCTCTCAGGGTCCTCACCTGGGCTCTGCCCTGGCCACCGCACCATGTAGATCACTTTAAAGAAATCCAGCTGCTTCTACCCTTTAAACTGTTTGAACTCTGCTTTCTATGTTCACTGGAATCAAGAGCACATCCAGGTTGAGCCATGGACTCTGCAGTCCACACTGCACTGCTGGGAGGAGGGGGTGTCTGTTCCTGGTTTTTCCTTCTGCAACTGAGTTTAAACAGTGAAACGTGCAGGTGAGAAGATAATTTGCAAGAGCATTCCAGTGTAGTGGTCCTTTGATCTGGAGTATCCAAATTCACTATCCAAACACTAAACAAGCACACCATCTTTATAAATAGCAAAGCATTTGAATGTACTTTGTAGGTTACAGAAATGCAGAATGAATTTTAGAGATTCTGCATGGTCTGGCTTGTACCTCCCAGAGGAACCAGCAGTGTCTACCTGCTCTCCCAGGGATCTGCTGCTGTGGCACTGCCGTTTGTTATGGCATGATCAGACCTTTATAAGGCTCCACTCTCTCTCCCTTGGAATGACCTGTCCTGGAGAAAAATAACCACGATGATGTTAGCATCTAATCCTGGAGTATGATTGGTTCTGCTTAGAATTTTAAATATTTATTTTCAAGAGTGATGTGCGCTGGCAGGAATTAAGTCAGCACACGTTCTAGGACACCGAATCAGGCTGTTCCACAGCTGAAAGCTCTCAGTAGGTACACCTGGGGTTTGAAGGGAAGCAGGCAGACGCCACAGCTCTGTGGGGCACTGTGCTGTGTCTCTTGAATTAATACGAGATTGGTGACTGCAGTAAGATTGCTTTCATCTGTATTTCATACAACATGCAGATGTTTGGGTGTCCAGTGCATCCAGCTGCACCCATAAGGAATCTGCATCTCACGGTGGAAATGTCATGGGATTGAGGTTTTTCCACAGCTTTCCTCACGCTCCTCCCTTGCCAGAAGTATCTTGAACAAAATGTGGTTCTTCAGTGAACTAGAAAAGAACCAAGAAGGACAGGAAGTTGAGAGAGAAAGGAATTACCTAATGCTGTATCAAAAATGGCTGTTTCCATTGTAACACCATCATATTCTGTTAGAAATGTTCCAGAGTCAAGAATGACCACAGCCAAGCTGCTCTTTCCTGCTTGGTTCTTATATGCCGTTTTCTGCCAGAAAGAAGCAACTTAGAAGTTTTTGGAGCTTGTCAGCTCTGGGTGATCAGGAGTGTGACCTGGTAGGGCTGTGTGTTCGAATGCTCAGAGCATCCTGGATACCAGCACACCCATTTTGATGGGTTCTCTTGGATGCAGAAGGTGGGGTGTGCTCTGGGAGCCTGGCCATGTCCCTCCATCCATACCCTGCCCAGTGCTGGGATGAGTGGTGAGGGACTCTGCTGTGGCTGAGGGGTGGCTGTGTCCCCACTTGAGTCCCAGTTGGGCCATCAAAGCAAACTCAGCCCAAAGCCCAAGCAAGGGAAGGGAATTAGAGCGAGGCAGTGGCACTACAGCTCTAACTCAGCATTTTGTAGCAGGCTGGAGTATCCGTGCCTCTTCTGTTTATGTTTCCTAACATACTGAGTTGAAAATTGCAGTACTAATTACAGGGCTATTAATAAAAAACTAATAAAAACTCTCCAGATCTGAAGGACCAGACAGCACATTGTGCTTTTGTGCCTCTCTGTACTCAGGCAGATCAGTGATACACTGAAGCATGCCCATGGCAAAAAAATAGCCTCATTTCAATGCTTACTTTTAAATAAGAAAGAATTGGAAATGTTCTTGGTTGTTACGCACACAGTGGTTGAAAAGCCCTTGCTGGTCACACTGGTCAGAAGGAGCAGCAGTTCGGGGTTGTGCCTGGCTTCTGTGAGGTCTCTTTGGGTGCACTGAGGGAGCTGTTCTTTGCCTTAGTGCAGCGTGACAGCTCTGAAAACTTGCCCTGGACATGCCAAGAATTATCTCTACCTGCCTATGTTCTGGTCACTGGCTTTTGGTTTTTAACCAGAATAAAATTAGCTCTTCTGTGCATGCATTCTCTCACTCTGTATATAGATGTTTTATATATATATATACACCTATATATGAATTTTTATATATCATCTCTGTTATTAAATGGTGTAATTCTTGATTGCACGTGGAGTGGTTTTGAGACACGGAGCTAAGCCAGTCAGCTGCCTTTAGTTCATCTTTTTCTTCAACTTCAGAGGAAGAGGGTTCAGTTTACTGCTAGACTGCAGACAAATAATCAAAGAACATTACCAATTTTTGTCTATGTAGAGGCCTGTCTTTGAGTTGAGGGCACTGGTTCCTGAGCCAAAAAGTGTTCCTAGGTGATGAACAAGAACCTCCTTCCCCAGTCCTCCCTGTGTCGTGCTGACTGGCAGAGTGGTCCGTGTTGCTGTGTGGAACTGAGCCAGAAAAGGGGTCTGGCTGCAGGATTACCTGGCAGGCAGGTGGTTATTTTTCAGCTGAAGAATTTGCCTGGGCTGTTCCCTGTGTACTGCAGAATCTGGGCCTGGCTCATGTGGCTCTGCTGCAAATACATACCCAGAGTCTGTCACCATGGAAAAAAAAGCTTTTAACTAGGGTCAAGCAGGAATGGGCAAGTTGGTGTTTGCTGTGGTGGGGCATTGCTCTGGTCCTGTGGGAGTGTCAGTTCATAAGTGCAGAGGATGGCAGGTGGCACTGGCAGCAGCACGGGGGTTAAGGAATAGCCAGAGCATCAGCGTGGAGGGAAACCAAACCACCACCAAATTTGGGTTGTTGCAGGGATTGGAGCCAAGGTTCTTGAGGAAATACTGACGATCCAAGCTCGTGGGCACCCACCTTGAACAGGAAATTTCATCTTCTGTAGTGGTTTTATTTTTATACCAACCTGGTTGCTTTTGTCACTTTGTTTCCTATGGCCTTTGGAACACTGGAATGCCAAGTGTATTTTGTTGGTGGTTTGGGGAGAACTGACCATAGCAAGAGCCCACGTCAGTCTGTCAAACACAGGGTTTGCATGGCATGTGGGAAGGGGGCCTATGTTTGTCACACTGGTGACAGAGTTTGTGCCTGCAGTGCTGGGTCTCAGGCAGTCCAGGGGGCTGCCATCCAAGAGACTTCCTTTCTGCAGTGTCTGATCCCTCCAGTTTCAACTGGCTGCTGGTGTGTGACAGCAGGACCGGTGACTGCTCCAAGGGGCCATGCCATCAGTGTGGGCTTTGAATTGCCCTCTCCTGGCAAGTACTTGGATCATGAGGGCGCATGGACATGGAGCAGCCCCCTGGGGGCGGCCACATGCCATCTTCCCAGCACTTGTGACCACTCACCTTAATGAATGTGGTGACTCAGCACTGCCAGGTCACAGCAGAGCCTGGCCAGGCACCTTGGCATGCTTGGGTAGTCCCCAAAAGCAGCCACAGCACATTTCTTCAGGAAACAAAAACAGTTGTGTGGGTGGTTAAGCAGGAGCCAAAATGACACCTGCTGTGTGCTTGACTCTGATCCTGGTGGGGTTTGATGCTCTTTGACATCAGAAGTGACTCTAGAGAAGCCAGTCTCTGCTGCCAGGTCCCTGATCGCACCGTCCCACCACCTCTGTGCACCACCCGGGGCCAGGTCCCCATCCTCCTGATGCTCTCACAGGCGTTTGGAAACCCCAGCTCTGCTCCACACCATGCCTGCAGCACCCATCACCCAGCCTGAGGGTCTTTGTTTTCCTGGTGTCACAGGTATGTCGAGAATACCAGCGTGGGAACTGCAACCGAGGGGAGAACGACTGCCGGTTTGCTCACCCCGCTGACAGCGCCATGATCGACACCAACGACAACACGGTCACCGTCTGCATGGATTACATCAAAGGGAGATGCTCCCGGGAAAAGTGCAAATATTTTCACCCTCCTGCACACCTGCAAGCCAAGATCAAGGCTGCCCAGTACCAGGTTAACCAAGCTGCAGCTGCCCAGGCAGCAGCAACTGCAGCTGCCATGGTGAGTGTGGGAACACCTCTCGATGTAGACGTATGTTGAGCAGAGGTGCCAGTGGATGTGTGTCTGTCCTTGCTGAGGGGGGTGTGTGCTCGGGGGACCCTGGTCACTACATGGTGCAATGAGCTTTCTCAGCATGTGGTGCCAGATTTGTTCTGAAGTAGTTCCAGACCATTGAGGTGTTTGACTAATTTTGCCTGCTGATGTACAGAGTACCTGTATGTGTGTGCATACACATCTGTGTGTGCGTGTCTGTATGTGTGGGCTACACGTGTACCTGGTTGGCTGTATATCTGTGTGTGGGCAGATGTGTATCTATCTAGCTGCACAGATAGATAAACCCCTACTTAGTTCCTGTAAGTCCGTGTTTGTAGAGGTGTAGCTTGAAGTGGATCTGACCCTGTTACTGCTGTCCCTGTCCCGTGTGCCCCGAGGGCTGGCGGCGGCTCCCACGGGCACAGGCCCCGTAGCTGCGGCAGCCAGGTCCGGACCGGCTCAGGAGGCGGTTCCCTGGCGAGGCGAGGGTCGCACCGAGGGGGGCTGTGGTGGCGGCGGGTGCCGCCAGTGCCGAGCCCGTGGGGGTGTGGGGAGCGGCGCAGGGCGGGCAGGGCCGCGGCGGTGGGGCNCCTTTTAGCTTGGCATGTAGCTGTATCGTAGAGTCGAGTTTGGGGTTAATCTGTAGAGGTGGAACATCCCGGTCTCCCTCCCCACTCCCCCGGCCAAGGGCGCGCGGGCGGCCGGTCGGTCCAGGCCGGGCCTCCCGGCCGCAGCCCCCG
>VXBX01003263.1:809389-822710 GCA_013400415.1 Scytalopus superciliaris | reverse complement strand
TTTTGTTACTGGACTTTATTTTTATACCCATCCACCATTCAGGGAATTCCTCAAGCTGTACTTCCCCCCTTACCAAAGAGGCCTGCGCTTGAAAAAACCAATGGTGCCACCGCAGTCTTTAACACTGGTATCTTCCAATACCAGCAAGCTCTTGCCAACATGCAGTTACAGCAGCATACAGCCTTTCTCCCACCAGGTAAGTGCTGCTTGGCCACCTTTTTCTGGGGAGGGAGAAGGGGAAGTTCTGAAAAAACCACAGTTCTAGGAAATAGTTGTTTGTTGCTGGTGGCAGGTGCAGTGTGTGCTGGAGGCCACTGGTGACGGGCACAGACAGCTCCTCCAGCCTGTGGCACGGCAGGGATGGGTGCCCGTGGGCAGTGGAGATGCTGGCTGTGGGAATACTGGCTTCTCTCTGCTCCTCACAGAAGCTGGGTGGGTGTTTTCCAGTCTAACATAAAAATCGGCATCGTGCTCTGTTACCTCAAACCAAAATTTGAAATCTCCTCTCTCCTTCCTCTTTCCCTGGATTAACTCCTCTTCTTTCCACATCCCTAAGCTATTGTGTTTGCTTCTCTTCACTGTAAGACCCCTTGGCCTTCATGTGCTTGGCAGCAGTGGGTCTGAGTCACACACTCAAAGGTTTTGGCTTTAATGAAGTGCAGTGGTCACAGAAGGCACAGGCTCTCACAGGTGGGAGAATCATGAACCTACACAAGAAATCACAGTTTGGGCCTTCAGTGCCTCAGGGCCAATCTTGTCCTGGTGTAATTATTGCTGAAGAGTTAATGCCTGTACTATTGTACCAAGCAGAAATCCCTTTGGAGGACAAGTGACAGGAATTAAAGTTGGAATATATGCTTTGGTTCTGCAAGTGGCACTTCATGTGAAATGATCTCTAGTATGTCCTGGGAGTTTCTGCCCTTAATAACAGAGCTGAAGTAGTTTGTTACACATGAACCCCCACTAAACCAGAACCATCATTCCAGGACTTGTGCAGAGCCCAGCTGATCGATCTGTATTAAAAATGGGAAGGGTTCTGTGAGGACAGCCCTTCGTAATGCAGGCTGGGGAGGGAAGGAAATATAGCTGATCAGTCTTTACCCCAGAAGTATTTAGGATATTATGCTAAAGAGTTTTGGAAAGTATGTTCCCAGGAGTTCAGTATAATGCCCCTTGCCATTCTTTCTTGATCTGGCATGCAACCAACATGTCTACTTTCAATGGCACAAAACCCAGTTTCTTGATGTAGAACATTTTAATAACTTATTTAGGTTCCAAAATAAGTGGAATTGCAGCCACTGAAACGTATCAGTAAAAGCTTGCTGCAAAGCTTGCTGAAGTCAGTAGCAAGCAGAATTGAGTCAGCTGTAGGTCATATCTCTGGCCCACGTACTAAAATCCATATAAAAGTGCCTATGGGATCATAGAATCATTGAATCCCAGAATAGTTTGGGTTGGGAAGGACCTTAAAGCCCATCTCATTCCAAACGCCCCACCATGGGCAGGGACACCTTCCAGTAGACGGGATTGCTCAGAGCCCCATCCAGGAAGACTCACAGCCCTTCCTGTACATATTAAACCATTCAGATTTCTTTTGGCACAGCATAACCAATGAAGTCAGTAAAGTGCGATTTTCCAGCTTCCGTTAAAGCAGTGAGGGGCTGGATGGTTTCTGTAAGTGCTGGAACTGCTTTGAATCACATCCTTTGAACTAACTGGGAGCTGGAGTTGTGGTTTAAGTGTGTCAGACCCCATTTGCACCTCATTGTCAACCAGGACCTTTTTCTAGGCTCTTCCCAGCAATCTGCCTGAGCTCTTCTTCCAGCAGATCCACACTGAAACCTCTAGCAGCTTGGCAGTGATTCATGATGTTTCATTAGACCTTTCCTGACCACTGATGTTTAGTATATGTTACACAAGAAAAGTAAAGGAGTTTTTAGCATGAGCTACTGTAAATTCCCTTTTTATATTTTTCAGATAGCGGCAGTTTGAGCTTTCCAGTAATCCAGTACTTTTCCAAAAGTTTGAAAAATGTTTTGCCCACCTTGCCCTTTTCAGTTTTTCCCACTTCAAATAAACTGGGATCAGTTCCTGTTTGGGCACAGTCACCTGGAAATAGAGTTTCTCCATCAGTCCGTATGAAGCCGCGGAGAGTACAGAACGCAGGTGCCCTCAGCTGTATGGCCAAGAAGCAGGGCCAAGGCAGCTCAATGGGATCTGAATTAAAGTGACATTTTTCAGGTTCAGACACCCAAGGTGTAAGTGCTTATTTGTGTTCCTAGTTGCTTCAGCTGCAGGGTATGACATGCAGGAGGGCAGGACACATGCAGAATGTGCATGGGGTTGGTCCCCTGTGGGGGACCTGGGCAGGACCCTTTTCTCTGCAGGGCACTTCACTCCTCATGTTCTTCCACTCACGTTCCAGACAACTTCAGATAGCTCTTTTGAATTGTAAGGCATCATTCTGGCTGCCTGTGTGCCAGGGATGTGAAACACATCCAGGGGTCGTCCATGCCGGAGATTGGACACTGCACTCCAGCACACCCTAAGTGATTAAATGCTCTCAGACGCTCATCTCAGCTCTCTCTACTAAAGTTCCCTCTTTCACAGCTCCCCTCTTGAGGTGTGCCCAAAACCCTGGCAGCTGGAATTTGTCCCCAGACTGAGAGGGGAGTTTAAAGGCATTGCAGAAAAGAACTGGAAACTTAAGGTGTTGAAATAAGTGGAGTTAGTCTGCCAAGTAAGGAGGCTCTGCACAACTTAGTGATGTTCACAACATGTTTTGGTACTTGTGTCCTGGCTGCTGACTCAGGACACCTTGGCACACACGGGCAAATCTCTCACTGTGAATGTGCAGAGCTCTGGATCCTTACTGTTCACCTTTCAGTGCTCTGTGTCCTGCAGTGACTGGGAGCTGACTGGAGCCTGTCTGTACCTGCAGAGAGAGCACCTGTGGGCAGCTGGGTGACATCCTGTCCTGGTGCTTGTGACTGTCCCTGTGCCTCAGCTCCCTGTCTCCTCAGGTGTGTGTCCCCTGGGTGACCAGAGTGCATTTGAGAAATGAGTTCCTCCAAAAGAAGGGGTTGGGTTGGCAGGATGCTCCCAGGGGCTGATGTGCTGGTGCAGCTGCAAGGGACAGGATTGCAGCTGGCAGCTGAACACCAGAAGCAGTGTGGAAAGGCTTCAGCCACCTCTGCCATCATGTTAACCCATTGTGTATTCCTTCAGTTACTGCAGCTTCAGCCCCAGAGACTCCCTGGCTTCTGGCTTGGGACTCAGTGCCCAGAGGCTTTCCTAAAGCACCTTTCTCCCTGGGGCTTTTGGGCCTGTGCAAAACCACTGCTCCCCATGCTTACTGTTAGGGAAGGAAAGGTCAGGCACCACTGCTCACCTCCACTGGAGTGCTTGTCCTGTCTGGGGTTTTGTTTTTGCTTAAGAGTTTAGGAGATTGGGCATTAAAAATGGACTCGAGGGGAATAATATGAGGGATAAAAGAGAAAAAAAATACTTAGAACACCAGTAACCCTAGAATATTTATAAAAATAGCTTTATTGCAATGCAGAAATAATGTGGTGGTGAAGTTACAGCAGTTAACACACCCTCGAATTAAAATTCTGCCTTGTGCTGAACAACCAGGGAACATTGAAACAGCACATTCATTATTCATATGTTCTCATTAGTCAGTCAAAGGTTCTGAAGTCAAGATGAATATTAAGGTCATAGCAAAAATTATTTTTATTACTGGTAAGAGGGTCATACAGAATTATGTCTGTATTTGAGAGTAATCCCACCCCAGTGAGTGTTCTCCTTTCTGCCTCATGTTCATTTGCTTCAATTCCCTTTCAAAACTGCGTGCCCTGGTCATAATGTTAATGATGATAACTCAGACTGAAATTTGGAGCTGAAAAGCTTTACAGAGTTATTTCAGAGTCATTATAAATATCCAACTCATCTGTAGCCTGTAGATGTAATTATGTAGGGAACAAGGTACTATTCAAGCTCTAACAGAGGATGTACAGCCGTGTAAACAGGGCACTTCTGCAGAGGCAGAACTCAGGTTCTTTGTAACCTCATTAACACCACAGAGGTGCCATAAGAGGGACTGAGTAAGGAGTTTTGCTTACTGTGTGTACTTTATAGACAAATTCTGCTCAGTTTTTTTAATCTTGCAAGTGATCCTATTGGTTTCGGCCATGATTTGTGCCTGTGGAGGTCAGGAGAGCTGCCCTTCCTTTACCCTTTCTTTGTGAATATTCTTCATCTTTTCCATGACACAAACAGAGTAGTTAGGAAACATGATTATGCCCTTGCCTTTGTAGCCTTACAGATACAGCAGGGACACAGAAAAACCTTGGCCCCAGCAGTAATTAAACTGACCAACTTCCCTGCATAGTCAAAAGCTCCTGAGGTTGTGCAAAGCCCCTGGAGTGCTTGGCACCGGCTGAAATCATTTCCTGTCCTGTTACGGTCACGGGATGTCACAGAGGAAGCACTGCCCTGGCTCCCTCTGGATATGTTTCCTTTTCCACTGCAATCTCATTCCCATATTTCAGAGTTTATTTCAGTTTCTGCTGTGTCAGGCATCATTAACGGTGTTAATAAATGCTAAATAAAACAGTAAATAATTTTTTTAAATGGATATCCTGAAAGATTAGTATATACTTGTCATCTTGGAAGCAGAAATACAAAATTGTGAGATCGGTCTGGTGGAAGGCATTTTGCTGTGTAAAGTAAAAAAAATTACCAACTTGGTGATACTTAAAATGATGCCAGAATGTTTCTAAAACCACCTTCCTGCTATTGGCTCTCTGGTTGCAGGGCAGAACTCTCCAGGGGCTGTCACTGTATCGTGTAGCCTGAAGGGAGTTGCAGGTTGTGATCTCAGACACCAGCAGCTTAAAATACATCCCATAACGCAGAACAAAATGCTGAACAAGTAATCTGAGGTGTCACCAGGAGCTGTGCAGGGGACTGTAGCTGTTCAGTCACTGCTCTGAGCTGTGTGTTGAGCGGGCAGGCCAGAGGGCAGTGGGGATCACTGTGCTGCTCTGGCAGCTCACAGGGCACAGCAGGGCCATCCCAGCCTCGCCGCGGGGCCACGGGCACCCACAGCCAGGTGTGAGTTTAAGGGATCTGCTTTAATACGAGGAGACGCGGGGAAGGACCATGACAAGGCTTGTGTCAAAAGGCAGAAAGGCTTCAGGAGTTGTGAGTTAAAGCTGAGGAGGCTTTTCCTGGCTGTCCAGATTCTCCGTGGTGCTCCAGAGGCCAGCAGGGTCCCAGCACCCTGATCCATCTGCTCCCCTGTCCCTGAGGCCTCCTTCTAACGGATCACTGTGCTATTGTATGGTTTGATTGTGCTGACAGTTACATGCCACTGTGCCCATAATAACAATTTTTCTTCTTTGTTCAAATGAAATTTCTAATTACACGTGTGATGGGTTGTTTTAATTCTTTTCCCTTTCCAAATCCACCTTCCTGTTGCAATGCATGATGAGCAGGCTCAATATTGTGCATGACACCCGCTACAAGTGTTGGTAGGTGCCAGCTTTGTTTCTTGATTATCTTAAACCTGTGGTGCAGCTCACAGACCCTCAAAATCCACTGCTAGATGTAACATAGAGCCCTCGTGCCAGTCCATCTCCCCAAGCCTCTTGCACTAACACCTGTCAATTAAATGCAGTTGTTTTATTTAATTGACATGGACATGTAGATGTTAATTTTGTACAGCAGTTTTAATTGCACATTGTTCCTTGGTGGATTTTGACTGGACTATGAGTTCCAGTGTTTAGAAACTATCCTGTGTTAACTAAAGACTGTATTTTACCATAGCCACGTAGCTGTATTCTGTCCCTGGACAAGATTAATTTCTGTTTGCAGTAAATATTTGGGTTGAATTTTTAAAAGACAAAAATTTGTAAATATAAGGGCATTGAAAAACTCTCCAGTTGATTTTCGTATTGAAATGGTTAAGCTTGTTTGTGTCAATTTTCTTGATTTGATGGTAACAAGCATTTTCCCCTTTTTTTCTCTTTCATCTCCCCCCCTCCCTCCCGGAATGTTGTCCTGCTTTGCACTGTGGTTGCATGTCACGCGCTGGCAATGATGTCTCGGGCTTTTCGCTGTGGTAAACCATGCTCAATGACCCTCCCACGTGTCGCTCTGGTCCCCATACTGCTACACTCTTCTGTATGTTTGCTTATTTGATTTTCCTTCCGAAAGTTCCCATGGTGCACGGTGCTACGCCAGCCACTGTGTCTGCAGCAACAACATCTGCCACAAGTGTTCCCTTCGCTGCAACAGCCACAGCCAACCAGGTTTGCTAATTTACAGCTTTGTTCCTTACAGACAACTTGAAATCGGTGCTTTAATGAGCATGGGGGTTTGGATCTGACCTCTTGTTGGCCTACACATTCTCTCAAAGAGCTGCAGCACAGCTTAATCAGCCTTTAGCCGTGCCCCAGAGGTGCTGCAGTTCCATTTCTGATGCTAAAAATAATTGATAATAGAGTTTCTGACTCAGTCTTAACATTTATGGGCCATGCTGCTTATTTCTGCTCTCAGGGATGTAAAGAGCAAGGGATAATACACGAACCCACAATTTATTTCTGCTTCTGTGAAGCTGACAGCTCTTTCCAGTGCAGAACTCAGGGAAAGCCAGAGGAGCCTTTGTGCAAAGGGGGTTGCAGGTTCTTACAGTCTGAGTTTAGCAGTCCAAACATGTTCTGACTCTCCTCTTCCAAGAGCAAAACAAAACCGTGTGAGCATGGGCCACACAGAAACTTCTTTGAAATCTTTGTTCCAGCTTGTGATTCTCTTGGGAATGGCCCATTGCTGTGGACAGAGCTGAGTTAAGAAAATGCCCATTAAAGTCTGAGTTTGTTTCTAAATAGCCACCCCAATCACTGCCATGTTTGGGTGTATTTCAGGAATGTAGGAGTAATGGTTTACCACTTAAGTGATTAAAAATCTCCCAGGACAGTCAGAACCGATGCTCTGAAGATGAGTGCCAGGGCCAGAGGAGCAGGTGGAGCTGCACCTGAGCACAGGGTGCTGTCAGAAGGGCAGATTTACGTGCAACCTCCAGATGAAAGTGCAACTATATAAACTTCTTAAAGATCCTCTTGTTTCTCTTCTAAAAACAAATTACTTTTTGAGATTTACCAGTCAGTTAGAGTTGCCCATGTCATGAAGCCGTTCGTTTTGGTCCAATATGGGGATCTTGCTCCCGACTCTGGGATCACAAGTGTGTCCCTTAGAAAAGGGAACTACAGGTTCTCCTCAGCATTGTGCAGGTGTGGCTCAGTATGTGGGATGAACTCTGGAGGTAAATGTCAGTGTTAAGGCAGGCTCACTGACATGCTCAGCTCCGTGGCTCAGTACAGAGGACACCTCAGCCATTTCCCACAGCCCCGGCAGGCTGGGTGGGTGCAGCTGCAGCTGCCCTTGCCCCTCTGTGCCTGGGGAGGATGGTGCTGTGGGCACCCAGTGCTGCAGGGTGAAGCCCAGGGTCTTTGGCTTTGAGCCTTTGCACCTTTCCCTTTCGAGCACTACCATTTTGTGCTGCCCCAGCTGTACGTTCCTCGTTAACCTGTCTGCTTCCTCATCTCTCAAAAGTACAATTTCCAAATGACACCCTTGCAGTGATACCTAGGTGCGCATATCCCGAGCCTCCAAAAGGACCTGGATATTGTACAATTCCCAAAACTGCCCAGGTTAGTCTGCTCAGCAGGTAGCATGGTCTGCTCTTGAGAAACATTTGCTGAATGACCAGGCCACTCAGGGCTTTAAACTTAGCCTAAGAATTTGTGTTTTGGAAAACTAGCTCATAGGTGGAGCTGCCTCTGCATATGTGCCATCTCAGCAAGCAAGCAACCACCAGTATGCCCAAAGTCTCTTAATATTGCAGTTTATTGCACCAGACAGCTAATTTCAGTGTGTCCTGTATATGTCCTGAGAGTTGTGAGAACAAGCCAAGCCACAGAAAAACAGCATTATTTTTAAATTATCTCTGTGTTAGTAACCATGCACTTTCCCAGATAGATCACAGAGCAACTTGCTGTCATAGAATCTGATCATTTCATGCCTTTTCTCCCCGGAGCCTCATAACACACTTAGTGCAGTTCTGCAGCCAAACCTCCATATATACATATATATACCCATATATGTATATACCACGTGAGCAATGCTGAAGGTATTTAATGCCACCCGATGCCATGTGCCTGCATGCCAAAGGCTAAAGATGTGGCCCTTCATCTTCCTGGAGTGGTGTTGAAGGCCCTGGGTCTGTTCCGACAGCACTGTCCCTGATGCTTCTCCAGTCGGGTGCCTCAGCCTGTCCTGCAGCAGTAGGAAAACATGGTATGAGAAGCTTCATTCTGCTCGAAGCCCATTTCTTTGGAGTTGGCAATGCTGTGGATGTGTGAGCTGCCAGGGGAGGAGAGGGCACACGGGTGCAAAAACAACAGCTGCCAGTGAGTTAGCTGAGAAGAAACACTCCCATTTCCTTTCCTGGACGCATTCACAGGCCAGCCTTGTGCCCATCAGGAAAAAGGGTCTTCCCAAGTGCCACAGCCATTTGGGATCGTGCAAATCCATTTTGTGCCCTACTCCCTAGCGCGTGTCCCTGTGCCTGGGCACATCTGCTCTCCCCAGGTGCTGCAGGGTTACTCACCCAGGGGTGAGGGTGCAATATCATTTGTTATTGGCACTGCTGCCAATCGGCTCTGATTGTAATTACATTTTTTTTTAATGGGAAGTGGAGCTGATGGGCACTTGAGGAGAGCCACGTGCTGAGTCCTGTGTAGGCAGCAGAACAGTTTGGGAATTGTGTCACTCCCTGGGGAGGCTCCGGCTGCTCCATGGGGCACCCACAGCAGCCGTGGCAAGGGCAGGAGCCCTTCTCCATGGGGGATTTTCACCAGCCATGAAAGTCTAGCTCAGGGCATCATAGGTTTCACATTCAAAACCTGGGACAGTGAAAGCAGTGAACACAAAATCAGACTGAAACAAGGCCACTGTAGAATGCATCATTGGAGACACTGAAAGCACAGAATTTTGTGTAGGCCAACAAAAAGGGCTATTTTCAATTACTGCACTGCATGACTTGTAGATGTTAACTTCTCTTATTTCCTGAACAACCAATAATATTTATATTTGTCCAGTAGTACTTAACCCAATGTTTCCAGTTGTAAGTTGCTATTGTAGTACTTAGTTGACTTTAACTTGTAGTTACAATATAAAATCCACCAACTCACAGCTGATCCTCCCCTTCCCAAAGTGATGTTCTTATAGCAAATGTTGTGCCTCTGGGTGGGCTTGTTGCATGTGTTACTCACTGTTTACATTTTTCACCTGTAGATACCCATAATATCTGCCGAACATCTGACTAGCCACAAGTATGTTACACAGATGTAGACATTTGGTCATCAAACAGTAAGTTCCCAATGTGTTGTTGCTGTATTTTTTTTCTTACCTTTATGTGTGTAATTTGCTGCTTTCAGGGACAGAATGTTTTCATTTTCTTTCTAAGATAAACATTAAGATACAGGGGAGGAGGCCCTGGCCTGCTGAGGGGCTGTTCCTCTCTGAGGGGAGATCCCACAGGTAGCAGTGGCCGTGTCAGGTGTTGGTTAGTACCTGCCCACACAGCAAAGTCAGAGTTCACAGTTTATATTTTGTCTGTGGTGGCCCCAACACTGACCTGAGCTGAGGGGTGGGTCTTGGAGGGGCAAGTTGGTTCCATCAAGCTCTCTTTAGAAATAAAAGATTTTAAATCTCAGAATTTGGAAACCCAGCATCGCCTGGGTTTGGAAACTCCTATTTCTCCTGTTGCCATGAGACCCCCTGCAGCCATCCCCTCCCCAGTACAGCTTCTCAGTTTTGTTACCTTCCTCTCTCCTGTGCTCTGTTCCTGCCATGTTTTCATTGAATGTCTTGGCCATAATGGAACTATGTCTGAGGGTGAGGTTTAACCCATTGGCCATAGTGGGTTTGTAATAACAGTTATTTGTTTCAGCTGAGTATAAATGTTGTTAAACTGCTGGAATAGCCCTGGGAGGGTGGGATGCCTAGGGTGGAATGGGACGGGATGGGACAGGACAGGATGGGATGCCTCCCATCCATGGCCTAAACTTGCTGCCAGGGTCCCTTCACAGCAGCTGGGACCAGGCTGTCCCCGTTCTGAAGACTGTTCCAAGGTGGAGGAGGAATCGCCTTTGGATGTGTCTCTTGTGTGTCAGGTCAAAGAGACCAGAGAAGCCGCTGCACTAGATGACCAGTTAAGGGGAAAAAATTACCTTGGAAACACAGGGCCTGGATTTCTAAAGATGTTGGTGCTCCTCAGATCCTGATTGGGCTCCTGGGTTTTACAGGGACAGCTCCCAGGGCCTGGACCTTTGGTCTAGGGAATGGTGGCCCAGATCCCATTCCCAGACAGAGCTTGGGATCAGCAAGAGGCCAATGGGTCAGGCACTTCTGTCCCTGCAGAGCTGGGGTGCAGGATGTGCCTGTCCTGCTGGAGGGGTGTCCTGCAGGGATCGGGGGCTTCCCATGCTCAGGGCACAGCTCCCCCCTGCCAGGGTGAAGTTGGGGCTGGTGTGGTCTGACAGAAAGTCCTGGCTGTGCTAAGAACACTTTCTGCTCTTCCCTTCCCAGCTTGTAGCCGAGGTGAAGAGGCCGGATTTGAGTGGGAAGAGGCCGAGCTCATTAGCCATAGTGTATGTAAATACTGTCCAGCAGCACTGGGAACCCCTCAGCAGTGACATCACACATTGCATGTTAACGAGATGAAGCGAGACCGTGGGACTCCACTGCACACTGTTGCCTATATACTTTGTACATTGAATTGATATTTGTGCTGAGGTGATCTTATTGTCTAAAACCTGCAGCATCATCTGTCTTTCCCAGCACAGAGTGTGCAGGGGGCCGATGCATCCGGGGCCTGTTCCCCACAATCATGGACATCACCCCGGAAAGACCGACGATGCTGTAACCAGAAATCTATTATGTATTGGTACGTCTGTAGACCAAGATATAATTTTTTAAAGTAAGTTTATTTCTTTCAAGGTTTACAAATAACAAAGGTGCACCTTGTATTTAAAATTGCCATTATAGATGAGAGCGTGCATGCACAGTAATTTTTGTTTAAGAGTAATATTTTTAATGTAATAGATTGTAAGAAGTGGGAAGAGAGGAATCTGACAGAGATGAATGTGCCAAGCAAAACCACAACTGTGTATATTTTAAAGCACATCAATGGCTTTAAGTACCACATTGTTAAGGATTCTCATGAAGTGCCATAGACTGTACATCCATCAGAGTATTATTTCCGCAGTGTTATTTTCAGAACCACGTTTTCACTGACTTGATGAGTACTGATCAGTCAAAGGGCACCATTCTGTTTCAAACCAAAGCTGTCTCAGAAATGGCCAACTGCTCCTCACAGCCAGTGGGCAGCACCAGAGAGATGCTCCAGCTGTGCATAACCCTTATGGACAATATTACCTATAAACTCTCCTAAGGCATTGTATGTCATATTTATGCATATTTACTGTATAAGGTGAGCTACGAAAGGGAAAAGCCATTTCTGAGACACAGTAACAAATGTTTGAGGAACTTCTTTTGCTCTATTTATAGCCTCTGTCGCGAGTCACAAGGACTATAAATGTTTTGCAGAGATGGGTTTCACTTTAATTCATCAAGTCCCGCGTCCGCGGCGACTCTAAACAAAGACGCAGAAGCACTGACAGCAGATGCATGACAAACCAAAATAGGACAAATGAGATGTTAATTAGCATAGAAATTGGGTGGGTTAATACTCGGGTGAGTTTTATATGTGATTTTTTTTGTTCAGATTAACTGCTTATAGCCTTAGAAAGCCTTTACAAAATAAAAACAAACAAATAGATGTGCATTCAAGTTTTAAGAATGGATTCATCCAAAGGAATTCCTTTTTGTGGTTTGGATGTTGCAGCCAGTAAAGGATATTTTTGCTCTGTTCAGCCAGGGGCTGCCTGGGGCCAGGCCCCAGGTGGGCAGGGGAGGGAGAGGCGCGGGTTCGGTTGTAGAACTCGCCATACTCCGAGTTTACTGCGAGTTTTTATGCTTGAGAGAGATGCTTTATAGATAAGAATGATGTGTTGATTTTCCTGATTGTACTGTACATCTATTAAAGCCTTAGATTATTACATTACGGGTTAAAACCCATACCAATGTAATTTCAATCGTGTTAAGAAAGTATAGGTGACTTCACATGTTATTGTAGTGACTTACCATAGAGAATTTACTTATTTTTTTCTTGTTAAAAGTGTAGTTTTTATTTCTTACATTTATTAGCTCGTTTTCATTTTCTATTACCAGTTGATACCATTTCAGTTTAGAGAATTTTGTTTTACTAGAGTTTACTGATGACTTTTTCAAAATACAAAAAAAAAAGGTAGTTTTCTTCATAACATACTCAGTTTGGAATTTACATGTAGTGTCTTATGAGTATTCGTATTACTGTTAACTAAATGATTTCTATTTTACTGATCTAATACGACAATGTAAGAATGTCAGTCATTGTTAGTTCTTGTCTAGTTTTCATTAAAAGAACAAAGATCTTTTATATGGATATCTTATAATTATATAATCATTGCTAAGTAAGAAGTTAAGTTGTTGCTATGGCAACAATCCTGGCAGACAATTGAGTAATATTTTGATGATTTATTTTGTTTGTAATTAGTTATTATGAGAAAAAAAATCTAGTTCCTAGATATTAGAATAAAATTTATTTTCTACTGTATCCATTTCAAATGTTAAAATATTGTTTAAATATTTTTGAAATCCCTGAATATCAGGCCTTGTTATAAATAAGCTGCATAATCAATAGATCAAGGGACTTTTTGTTGATAATCCAAATACTCAAAGTTTACGTAACAAGAATTTTAGTGTGTGTGTGCAAACTCTTGAGGGTTGATTATGCTGCAGTTGGGGACGTTGAGAGCGAAGGTTGACTTTTTGCACTTCTGTATATAGTCAAAAAAGAGAGAAACCTGTATAATAGTAAGATCTTATTTTGAATAAAAATGTCTATAATTACAAGGAGTTTTGTTAAGGCTAAATAAAATGACAGGCTGAACAAAATTGCTTGCAAAAGTGGCACAGAGTTAGCACTCCATCCCCCTTCCAAAAAGTTGCTTTGCTTTATGTGAACAGCTTGTAGTTTGCCAGGATTTTTTCAGCTGGAAAGATCTGCCATCCTTCCGAGATCTCATGACTGACAGAAGCTCCACTGGGTCAAATCTGCCTGAAAATCATTATGGAAAAAAAAAAAAAAAAA
>VXBX01003263.1:786359-809375 GCA_013400415.1 Scytalopus superciliaris | reverse complement strand
CCCCTGGGATAAATCAGCAGAAAAAATATTATGAAAAATAAAAAAAAAAAAAAAAAAAAGGCAAAAAAAAAAAGCAGGTACTTCAGCCCATCCAGGGAATCATGGCTCAGATATTCCGTACATTATTCAAAATCTACTGCATGTTTAAAGTATCAAAATATATTAAAGATATATGCTATTCAAACCAGTTTCTGACAATTTCAGTGGTTTCTTGTTCACAAAAAAGATTCTTCAAAACAAATACTGACGTTCACAGAGTTCAACCACAGACAGGCAAACAGAACAGCACCCGTAGCTGTAGGGGTAGGGGATTATTTTCTCGCTGTAGTGGTCCTGTTCTTTTAGCAGGTGAAAAACAACCTGGGAAAACGTTCCAGGAAGCTGGTCACCCTGTGTATGCCAAAGCTGGGAGGAGGTGGTGGGGCTGGGGCTGCCCAGTCTCGGAGCTCACACAGAGTAAATAATTCACAAGTTGCACTTGCTGCAACCCCCGGTTCATCTGCTGGAAGGACGGACGCGCTTGGGTTTGCTCTTACGTAACCACAGACTTACTTTTGCTTGTAGTTGCTCCAGTTACGTACTCTGTCCTGGGCTGCAATTTGGGTTTATGCTTATTTTATTATTACTGCTATAGTTGACCTTGCTGTATGGAAAAAATAAAGTGAAATTGCCCTAATAAAAGTGCTCTTTCTTAATTACCTTTTCCTCTTTTGGGTTGAAAGTGGCTCCAGTGGGTGGTGGAGGCTGGAGCATTGTCTGTGCCCTTGTGTTACTCGGGGCACAGAGTTACCTGGGGAGAACCTTACTGCTGCAACTGGGGCTTTTCTTCACCAGCAGGTTTCATCTGTGGGATGTTGTATTAAAGGGTTGAGCATTTGGGATATTCCTGCTAAATCCAGAGAGTGAATACAAAGCGCTGGGATGCCCTGGATCAGCCCCAGCTGTTGTTACCCTCTTGTGGCAATGCTTCCAAAGTTTGGGGACACACAGGGACCCCCAGCCACTGCCCACTGTAGGGAATGGGGGCACAGGGAATGGAGGGTGCAGGGATCTGGGGGAGCAGGGATCTGGGGGAGCAGGGAAGTGTGGAGCAGGGAGCTGGGGGTGAAGGGAATGAAGAGAGCATGGAATCGGGGGTGCATGGAATGGGGAGCAGAGAACTGACGGTGCTGGGAAAGGGGGAATGGAATAGGGAAGCAAGGAACGGGGGGGGAATGGGGAAAGAGAGCAGGGACTGGGGGAGCATGAAACTGGGGCTGCAGGGAAGGAGGGGAGCAGGGAATGGAAGTGCAGGAGTGGAGGAGCAGGGAATGACAGAGGCAGGGAATGGGAGTGCAGGGATTGGAGGTGCAGGTAGTGGGGGTGCAGCCAGGCAGTGGCTGACGTTAGAGGGAGCCCCATTGCCATATGTTGCTGTTCCTCTATTTGTCTCCCACAAATGACTCTGATAATCAAAATTATTGAGTACAACGTCACAGCTTTAATTGATAAAAGGAAACATAACAGGGCATTTGCTTTCCAGGAGGTTTCCAGGCATCTCCTGTGACCTGCCATGAGCTGGCCTTTGCCAGCTGGTGTGTTGGTGCCATTCCCCAGCTCAGCACACCCAGACACCCCATTCCTGCTTGGCTGAGCACCAGCTCACCTGCACTCCCTTTGCCTGAACGCCTGGGATGGCATTTAATTTATCGCCACATTTAGCTGCCCAGGGAAAAACAACACGTCAAACAGCGCCAGTGCTTGGAACTGGCAAAAATAACGCTGCTTGGTTTTTTTTCTGTAACCTTTGCCAGTCTCGCGGTCCCTCCCATGGCCCAGGCCGGGCAGTGGGTGTGGAGAAGCTGCTCTGCCCAGCGGGGCTGTTGCTGGAGGCACAAGAGGAATGAACCGCTGGGATGCTGAGCAGAGCCACGAGAAGGAGCTCCTGCCAAAGCGGCGGCAGCGCCGGCTGCTCGGGAAGCTGCGGCTGTGACACCTCTCTGGGATGTGACACCCCACTGCCCGTGGCACCTCTCTGGGATGGGCCATCTCTCTGGCATGTGGCACCTCACTGCCCTGGGAGGACATCAGCACTGGGGGGTACCTTGCTGGCTGGGGTCTCCTCACCTGGTCAGCCTGACTGCAGTCCAATTCACCCAGTGTGTCTGGCTAATGGTGCAGAACAGCAGTGGGGCTGCAGTGCCCTGCGATTGCCCTAGGTTTATGCCTCCATCATGGCTTTAACAGTGATTTATTAAAATGTGGGGCGGCATCAGATGCTTGATGGTACTCCTGAGAAGTTGAGAGGAGCATGAGCCTCCTGCAGCTGCCCTGGTGATGTGTGAACCCTCAGCTTTGGGGGTGGAGAGAGCAAAAGTGCTTTGCCCATTTCCACATGCCCTCAGGTACAGGGTCCTGCAGTGGTGGGAGGCACTGGGGGCACTTCCAGAAGGTGGGGGATGTATCCAAGTGCTTGGAAGAGTGAGCCCATCCTGTCCCCAAAGCTGGGGGAAAGGAAATGAAACTGCAGGCCTGAGTGCAGGTGCCTGAGCCACGGGGTGCTTGGTGGGATGCCAGTGCTTAGCTGGGAATGAAGTGGGGTGCTCATGCTGCAGAGAAGCATCTGCATGGGAGAAATTGTAAGGGAAATATTTTTGCTCTGCTCTTGCTTGAGTGCTGCTGTTAATCCCCAGCCACATGTGCTGGGATGAGCTGGTTGCCCAGCCCTGGCTGCACAGGGAGCACAGGCTCACCACGGGCACAGCGTTGGCACAGGGTGGGCACACGCCAGCTCTGCCTCCTGGCCACGGCTCTGGGTGAGGGCATTGCAAAGTGCTACTTGAGGGAAAAAAAACCAGACCAAACCCATGGCAGGGGGTGACCCTTCCGCCCACAGCCCGTGTTTCTCTTGCAATGTAAACCTCTGGTCCAGGGAAAGGTCAGTGGTGGAAGCTGCTGTTTGCCCTCCCCACGAGTGCAGCTGTTTTTAGAAGCTCTAAACCATCCTTGATACAGTGCCAAGTGTGTGGCTCAGCATCAGTGGGGTGCAGCATCACGGGGGAACCAGGACCTGCCCCGAGGGTGCCGGGCCCAGCCAGATGTGGGTCTGGGTCAGGCTGAGCAGCGCCTGCATCCCGCTGATAACTCCCTCACTGCAGCTGCCCCGGAAAAGCTGGTTTAGGCTCTGGCTGGAGCATGGAGCCTGTGCTGGTGTTGGTGTGCGTGTTGGCAAAGCCCACTGGAGCAGCCCAAGGTTGTGCCTCCGGGCAGGGTCAGGGCACTGAGCCCCATGACCATGGAGGGGCTCTGCTGGTCCCTTCTCTCCCCTTCCCACACCCTTCTCCCAACGCTGGCCCTCGCCATCCACACTTGCCTTTGCTGCCCAGTGCTCACCGACTGTTTCAGGGGAGGCACGTTTAACACTGGGCATTCGGGGTGCTGGCTCAGCCCTGAGGGGTGGCAGTGGTGCCACAGCCCGGGGTGTTGCTGGCGGGGATCCTGACACCTGATGGCAAAGGGGTCTGTGACTGCAGTTGCTGCTCCTGTGGCACCGGCGGCCCTAAGCAAAGGGGGAAAACACACCCAGCATGTCACCCGGCTCTGCCAGCTGCTGCTGGCTCCAGCTCCTTCCTTGGTTTGTGGTTTCTGGTGCAAAAAGGAAGATGATGTGAACAGATCGCTACTGCATGAAACCCAGTTCTGAACATCTGTGCTGAACTGAAAACTTCATCCTAAAATAGATGCACAGATAGAGCAGAAAGAGGAGCAGCTCATGGGAGAGAGCGGGAGAGAATTCACAAAATCCAGCTTGTCCTATAGAATTTTTTAGGGGTACCTGAGCCTCTGTCAGCGTTCTTCCCAAATGTCACTGTTGCCTGCCTGTATTAACCTCTCCCACTCCCAGGCATCAGTCACTTTGTGTAAATTCTCCATGCGGTCTGGAGGGTGTGTGTCTCTGCAGTGAGATGCACATGCTGGGGCTGCACTGCCCTTTCACGTGGTTTATCTGTGTTATTTTCCCTTGGAGGAACCTGCTGTAACCAGGTGTTGACCAACACTGACATTGGCCTGGCAGTGCACACTCGGTAATGAACCTGCTAAGATTGGCAGAGCTGCTGAGGAGGGGTGGTTGCCATCATTGCTGGGACTGCTCAGGAAGCACTGGGCTGTTCCAGTCCCTGTGAGCCCCCCAACCACAGCCATCCATGACAGTCCCCTCCCCGGCAGTCACTGTGTCACCAGGGCAGGCTGGGTCTGCAGGATACTGCTGGCTGGGGCAGCACCACAAGTCTCCAGCCCTGGGTGCCCAACCAGGACTCGGGTGCCAAATCCAGCCCAGCACCCTTGGAATCCCCTGCCCTCAGCAGTGACGAGGCTCAGCCCAGAGCTGAGCCCAGTGTGCAGATGCTCTACCAGAAAAGTGAGGGGCTGCTCGCCCCCAGGGCTGTTTCTGGCTGCCCCCGGGTACCCCTGTCACACAGCCACTCACAGCGTGGGGATCGTGCTGGGTCTGTGCTTTCTGACTCACCAGCAGGTGCATTGAGCAATCTTCCGTTTCCCAATCTGTTTTCTTTCTCAGGAATTCAGTCATCGCATTGCTTTCAGGGCAACAGAAACACAATCCAGCTGCGAGTTCGCACACGCGGCTCTGCTGCTCCGCAGATGCCGGCAGGACCCCTCGGTTGTCACGGGAAGGAAGATGAGGCTGTGCCTGGTTCCTGGCAGCTGTGTGCCCACTGCCAAACCCCACGGGTGTGCCACGGGCTTTCCTGGGCGCCTCCCTGCAGCCCGAGCCACCTCTGGCATCCTGCAACCCCGAGTTGCTCCCGGGGTGAACAGGGCAGCTGGGGCCATGAGCCGCCCGTGGGGCTGCTGTGGGGCCGAGCCCTGCCACTCCCCCATGGGGATGGGATGGGGCAGGACAGAATGGCATAGGATGGGGCTGTCCCATGCCCTGAGATGCCCCAACACACAATTACAGGGTCATGTCCCACAGGCACTGCCGAGTGTCAGAAACTGCCAGAACCCCACTCTGTTTTTCAGGTGCCTCTCCTGTGTCATTCCATATTCAGCACTGAAGCGTGGGGCTCTCCACTTGGTTATTTCCTGGCATTTTGCATTTTGCCCTGCTGCAGGACCTTGCAGTGCTGCCCTCCATGGTGCCTTCCAACCCCACTCCTGGGGGACAGCACCCACACCCTGCTCTGCCCAGTGGGTCAGTGTCCCTCCAGGCTGCTGCTAGCTGGACTGATGGCAGGAAAGGGCCACCCTTACAATCCTTTCCCTTTTTTTCTTTGGTGTTTTTTTTTTCCTTCTTTTTTTCCCCTCCCAATCCTGGGCAATGATTTGTGATGCTGCAGTTTGAAGGTTCCCACTTGTGACAGATGGGCAACATTTTCTTATATTTGATTTGTAAATCCTTTCCTAGTGCACTGGATATTAATGATTACACAAACCAAACTGCTGCTTCAGTGTTCTACTTTCCAAGTGGCACTACTTCAGGCTACTTCAGGGCAGGAATTGGTGAAGGACCTGGTGCCCTTTCTGAGCATGCTGTGACAGTCCTCTTGGGCAAACAGAATTGCATATTAATTTTTTTAATCCCTCCAATCCTCTCCTTCTGAACCAAAGCCTCATTCTGAGAAGAAATCTGTTAAACCCAGCACATGATTTCTCACAGCCCCGCTCCAACGTGGTTTTCAATGGGAACAGGAAGAAACGTGTCAACAGCTTCATGTTTCTTCTTGCCTGGGGAGTGGGTCCCATGCCAAGCTGGGAGTGCCTTTGGGGGAGCTGTGAGTGCAGCCCGGTGCTGTGGGCACCGGCACCCTGCGATGCTGCAGGAGCACCTTGGGCTGGCGGGGGCCAAACTGGGAAGGTGCCCCCTCCTTGCAGCGGGTGTGGGAGCCGGCGGTGCCCCCGCAGCTCCTGCCGTGCTGCCGGGGGAGGCTGAATCATCCCCTCTCCTCGCCTGGTCCGGAGGAGGCCCAGCTGTCTCCTCGCCAGGCGTGGAGTGCCTGTGCCTCACGGTGCCAGCCCCCATGCGAGCGCACTGCCTGCCCACCGCATCCTGCTCCTGGGAACACGGTGTGCCAGCACATCTGCCCCACTGCCCAGGTCGCTCCTGGACTCTGCAGGTTAGGGTGTCTTCATTATGGCTAAAGCATGGCTGTGTTCCACCTTCTCCCTCAAAAGAGGAGGAGAGGAGCATTAAAACCGTGCTGGAGCTTGTACTTTGTCCTACATCTTCGCCACCATTGGGGCGTGCTGGTGTCTTGTGCCTCTTCTCCTCCCAGGCTTGCTCGCAGGGTGGATGAAGGTGGTTTAGGTACAGGGAAGATGCTCCTGCCAAACCCACCCTGGAATGGTGGGGCTGTGTTCAGAGCTGCTGACAGTCCCCAGCTCTGCTCTGGGCAAAGCTCACGTGCTGAGGTGCAAACTGCCAAGTGCCCTGGCACTGGGATCCACAGAGCCAGCAGGGCGCTTCCACCCAGACTCCCCACACAGTGCTGGGCCCCTCTGTCCCCGGGTCCCAGCAGGGGTGAATGGTGCTGAGCTGGGGCCCACGGGCACTGCTGGTCCTGGAGTGCCTGAGCCCCTCTTGCTTGTGCAGGCAGGTTCGAGTGTTTGCAAGTTTGTGCAGGGTGAAGAAAAAAAAAAAAAAAAAGAGATCAGAAAATGAACATATATATGATATATATGCACTCCTGAGTTTTGGGAGTGGATGGGGATCACCACCATACTGTAAAATTCATTAAAAATATAACTCTGATACACTGTAATTAAAAAAATGATTGTTTGACAATCATATGGGAATTTGGTTTAATTAAATGTTGCCTTGCAAGACTCACACTGAGTTACAGAGGCCATGAGAGCCGAGTGTGCCTGTTCATCAGCTGGGGGGCTTCCCTGGAGCAGCTAGTGAGGGCTCAGGATGAGTGCCAGGGCTGCACACTGGCCACAGCCTGGAATTTTTTGGGGGGAAAGAGGACAGCAGCTTGATTTGCTGTGCCGGCAGACAAGAAGTTAACATTTTAAAAATGAAGAAGTTAACATTTAAAAATGAAGAAGTTAACATTTAAAAAAAAAAAAAAACCCAACCCCCCACTGTCCGGCCCCGGGGCGGGGTCGGTCCCTCTGCCGGAGTGGGCGATGCGCAGCGGGCACCCGGCATTCCCCGGAGCCTCATTCCTGCGGCGTGCTTGGCATGGCACTGACGCAGGAATTGCTGCGATAACGCAAAAATGTGCGATGCTTTATCGGAGCAAAGGGAAGCACCTCGCCCGCCGTGACGGGAAGGCTGCTGCGCTCAGAGCTGCCTGGGGGATGCTTTCAGTCAAGCCTGGGAACTGTCCCTCCTCGGAGGGAGCTGTGGGACAGTCCTGGGACAGACCCGGGACAGCTCTGGGACAGCTGCAGCTCTCACTGCCTCACAGGCTTTTCCCCACCAGGCTTGCTGTTGTGTGTCAAGAGCAGGGGAGTAAAAGCAACGAGGAAAAATCCTGTTAGCTTGCTCTGCAGAACTGCACGGAACTAGAGCTATTTCAAAAATTTGAAAAAAAAAAGGAAAAAAAAGAGAAAACTTTCAAAGGTCTTTTAAAACCCGGGTTAAACAAGGAAAGACTTGGAGATGAGCATTAAAGTTCTCAGTTAATCTTTCCTGAGGAGAGGTTTTCTTCCCCGTTAGTTTTGTTCATGGTTTTATGTCAGTTTTATGGAGCTGCCTGGTATAATTTATCCAGTCTTTCCTATTTATGGGAACATTTCAGAGTAGAATGTTGTTAGCAGCTTGAAGCGCTGCCATGCTCTAGCACTTTGGGTTTAACACTACTCAATGTGAAAAAAAAATTAATATTTTGACTCAAAACACTGAATAGCAACTCTGAATGTTAAAAATTTTCAGCTCACTTCAGAACATGTCAGAATTGCCCAGGGAAGAGAAATAGTGATGAGTTTAGTTTTCGGAACCAGTTCCAAAGCTGCCTGTGAGCTGTGATAGGCAGTGGAGCCGCCGGTGACCAGCAAGGGGCCCTCAGGGTTTGCAGGGCAGAGCTCTGCTCTGCATCTCAGGGGCCCTCCAAGCCCCTTATGGAGAGAGGAAATCCCCCTAAGGGTTTTCTTTGTGTAGGACAGCATGTTCAAGTGTTATTCTGTCTCAATATTTGGTGTTTCCAAAAGACACGTGATGGCCAGTGGAGGTACCAGCACAGGCCAGCACTGTCAGAGCTGCTGGAAAACCACAGCATTTGGTATCTTTGAGACTTGGGTGTCTTTTTCAAACAGCTGCTGGTTTTCCACAGCTGAAAACTGTTCCCCAGAGCTGTGAGAAGTGGCAAACTTTAGAAACTTCCAATGTGAGACCTTCCAGCAGGAGTGAGAGCTTCCCAGGAGCCAGCTCTGTCCCGCGCCTGGCGGCAGCGCTCGCCTCTCGGCGCCTGTCCAAGCACCGAGCACAGGGCTGGTTTCCTTCAGTGCAAAAGAGGCATCTCTACACTATTCCAGGAAATAAAAAAAATGTCATTAATTATTAAGCAGGCCTGTATCTGGGGGCAGTGAGACAATTTGGCCTGAGAGATAGAACTTCGCTTGCAGATTGGTTTGTGCAGAACAGCTGTTTGTGAGGAGCAGCCCCTGGTGAAGGGAAGGAAATTTATAAATAAGTAAGTTACAAAATGTCAACAAAAGCAGAAATGGTCAAAAGTTCATATAAAAGAGGAGCCATTATGGATCACTTTTCTCAGCCCTTGAAAGCCAGTTGGGATTTTTCAAGAGTAAAGACTGCTTGACCAGCCTGTGAACCCCAGGGGGATCCAGCCCTGTGGCAGGGCTGGGGGTGCTCTGGGCTCTCATCTCCTGGGGTGCACTGCATTCCCCTGCCCACAGCCAGGGGCCAGGAGCTGCTCTGTCCCATCCCATCCCATCCCATCCCATCCCATCCCATCCCATCCCATCCCATCCCATCCCATCTGGGGAGCAGGACAGGAGCAGAGCCTGGCCATGCTCTCACTCCCTCACAGGCATGCCCATGTGCCCAGCGAGGAGAGTGCAGCTGCTCCCAGCACCTCCTGCTCTCGCTCACCTGCTGGCACTTGAAGCTCTGATAGCTTGTGCCCAATTAGCTGCACTGGAAGTGTGTATCATGTAGCTCTATGCTCCTAAGGCAGCAAGTAGGCTCCATGTTATTCAGGAAAGGCACAGGGAAGTGAGGGAAGTGTTACAGAAGTCAGGCTGCAGGCAGGAAAAGGAGAAGCTGCTTTTCAGTGCCTGAGGCTGTGGGAAGCCCTCATCCCAGTGCCCTCACTCCCCTACTCCCGGCTGGGGGTCAGCACCAGCCATGCTCAGCCCACCCACTGCCATGGGGCTCAGGGAGCTCTGGTCACCAGCACAGCAGCAGCTTCCAGGGGAAAAACAAAAGGACAAGAAGGGAATTAGTTTAGAAACATACTTCCAGGTTCTGGAGCCATGTGTTCTGCAGTTCAAGGGGCATTTCCCACCTCAATGAGGGGACTGGCATCCACAGGTGGGGTTGCCAGCTGCCTGAGGAGTGCAATCTCCTCCCTATTGTTTAAGTAATAAAAACTATGTGCTTAAAGCCAAAACCAAACAAGTCACCACCCCAAATGGCAGCCACTGAACTCCTTCACCTGAGATAACAGGAGATGAAAGAGCAGAGAGCATAAAGGCTCTGGTTCTGCTTGCACTTTCTAAGCTCATCCCCCCTGCTTCAGGCTGTGAGGGGAGAGATGGCTCCTCTGCAGGAAGAACTGGCTGTGACTCTGGGTTAGATCAAGCTCATGTGCACCGTGTGCTGCAGCTTCCGGCATTGTGGGCCATCAGGATTGGCACATTTAGCAGAGAAGAGGGTGGGATCCTGGAGGTGCTCAGGTGAGCTGAGCAGTGAGTTGAGCCTCTTGGCTCCTCTTTAACCAGGTACCTTCAGGCCCTGTCCTAGAGAGGAGGTGGTTGGGCTCTGGTTACAATTGGGTTCAGAGGGAGCCCACTGGCAGTGGGATGTGTTCTGCAGTGCCCTGGTGCCCAGAGCTGGCTCTGCCTGGCTCTGGTGGGTGGTGGCACAGGGATGGGGCTTCCCACTGTCTCATGCCTCATGCACTGACCACATGTGGCTCTAGAGTGCTGCTCAGTGGGGCAGTACCCTGATGGGAATTTGTTGTGATTCCATGTGGACGACCCCCACTGACTTTGCAGGGTGGGTGTTTCCCAAGAGGTTTTTCTTTGGAGCCAGCTTGAAATGCAAACAGAAATGCTGCAAAGGGCCCAGGCCCCCGGGATCCCTGCCTGCCCCCCTGCCCTGTGTGCTCTCCCAGCTCAGGAGGAGAAATATCTGTCCAGCAGTTGTGGTCGGGCTGCAGCAGTGCAGGAGGCACAGATAGAGCCAGATCTGCTTCCTGCCCACTGCCAGCCGTGGCTGCTCCGGATGCTCCTGTAGGGGGGGAGCAGAGGGGTGTCTCAAAATGTCTGAGCAGAGCTCAATCCTGTCATCTCATCCTGCCACCCACCCCTCCTCACCCCCACCAGCTCCAGCAGCAAGGGCATTGACACCCAGGAATGATCTCCAGGGAGAACACCCAAAACATTTGCTGAAGACACTCTAAGGCAGCCAAGGAGGGTTTGAAGGAGAAGATAATGCTATTTTCTTGTTTTCAGACTGGACTTATGAGGATTTTTTCCTCCTCTGCTTCTTTTTGACTCCTCCTACTGCTCCTGCCTGAGGAAGGATGAACATTGCCCTCTGCCCATGGCTGGAGAGTCCCCCAACCTGCACCACAAACCCACCACAGGGCCACAACCCCTGTGTGCAGCTCTGACCCGTGGGGTCATAAACAGTACTGATGGAATTGTAAAGTTCTACTGGAATTTTAAAATTCTATTCTCCTGCTGCAATAGATTCAGCTGTTTTACAGCCCTTTGCAGTTCTAGATTGCCGAGTGTTCTACTGGGGTGGTTGATTTCGATCATCCTCGTTTACTCACTAGGAAGCTGAAGCAGGGGCAGATGAAGGGATTTGGTCCCTGGACAAGGCTGGGCTCTCCTCTGGCAGCCCCCGGCCCTCCCACCTGCAGTCCTGCCCCCACTCTTCTATTGCAACAGCCTGCATGGCCAACCCCACTGGAATTAATTCTGCTTTTAAATGAATCATGCTAAGAAATTCATGGTGTGGGAGCGGAAGGATTATTTCTCTGAAGAAGCCTTGCCTGCAGAAGGTACAGATCCTGGCAAAGTGGCCCCCGATCCTCCTGCTCCTGCAGCAGCACAGCCCACAGTAATGAAAACCCCCCTTGGCCCAGAAAGCCCCCCTGGCTCCCACCCCACAGGGCTGCCAGTGCCAGCGGGTGGTGGCTGTGGGTTTATTGGTGACCCAGAAAGGGCACTCAGGGAAGGTGCTTGGATCTCTGCCTTTAGGTAAAGGCTCAGCATTTTCTCTGCACCTCACTCTACAGAACAACTTTTTGATACCTTGCTGCAGTGACAGAGGCAGCAGGGAATTCCAACAGCAGCACTTTAGTGACTCTGGTGCTGCAATTCTTCCCTGCTCTGCAAAAATTTGGTCAGCAAAGAGGTAGAGTTGCCAAGTGCTGGCAGGCACCCTGTGACTGTGCCCTTCTGCAGCACATTGCCAGGGAAAAATGTGAACAGTTTGCTTTAAAATTCAATTTTTTCCTGATTTCCCCTAGCAAAGAATGCAGGCTCCAAACTGATTTTTGTTTTCATTCATGTCTTAAATGGTTTCTCCAGTCAAGTTAAAAAAAATAAACAAACAAACAAAGCCAATCCCACAACTCCTCTTGCCTACGGGCTGTAGAAGAGTGTAGCATTTTGCTTTTATTGGAAAATCAGCCCTTGTTGGGAGCATGACTCAAATGTGCAGGGGCTGAGACTTGGATGAGTTACCAGAGTGTAGCAATAGTTTTGTAACATGTGCGTGATTTCTAATGAACTGCATGACAAGCAGTGGCCGGACTGTGCTGGCAGGGGCAGAGCTGGGATTTGGGAGGGTGTTTGCCATGGCCCTGCCCTCCCTTAATGTAAGGGCTGCCTACGGCTTTAAATATGTACATTGTGCAGTAAATAACATCACTGTTTGGAGAGAAAAGTTTGTGTTTACCTCAGAGGTATTCCCACTGGTATTTAACGGGAAATTTTTGTACAGATCCACATGAATGATGTCCCAGTGGAGTCCACCCTGGGATAAATGTGGAGGGCATGTTTGGTGGGTTGAGTGCCAGAGCCCCTGTTCTTGTGGTGTCTGTGCTGTCACCTGTCCCTGCAGCAGGGCCCCCTCTGTGCTGGTGGTCCTGGGCCCAGCACCCACCACTCCCTGTGCCAGCGGAGCTGCCGGAGGGTCTCAGGGGTCTCTGCACAGGCTCCGGCTGTGCTGCTCCATCACCCTCTTTCTTGACTGTTTTAATTTGCTTTGAAAAGCCTCTTCCACACAGGGCTTCTGCCCTGTTTGCCATCCCATCTGTGCTCACCCAGACCCTGGAGAACCCTGTCCTGTACCCACCACAGTTGCTCTCAGGCCCCTGGGGATGCTGCTCCTCTTCCTCCTTGCCCTGGCTGTATTATGGGGGACTTGGAGGGAGCACACACATTGCACTTGGAGCCAGTGGATACCTTCAGGGAGCCCAGAAAGACTGAAAAATAGTCTTTTTCTTGTCAGTAGCACTGAGAAAAGGTGAGTGGACTCCCACCTGGAAAATGTCTTTTCTGCCCTCCTGCTTGAAAACCATCCCACTGTGAGTGTAATAATTTTTCCACAGCTCTAGGAAATACAATAATAGGTTGCACATTCAAACCAGCTGCTCATTTACTTTTTCAACTGCCTCTGAAAAATGCCTGTAATTAGGAAAAATCTATAACAAGAAGTACAAACAAATCAATGTCTTTCATTAGCCACAAAGAGTCAGCTCTCTGCCTTCGCTGTGGCTTTATTAAATTAGAATAATGAAGCAGAAGCCATAGAAAGCAAAACAAGCACTTTGGAAAGGGCTGAAAACACACAGATGTCAGGTTAGAAACACGTTTCAAATTCAAGTGCGAAGCTGTAAACATGGTTGCTTGTGCTGTTCTGATCCCTCCTCTGCAAGGTTGTGGGAACTTTAAAGANTATATATATAAAGAAAAAATACATATTTTGTCCTATTTTCCTATAAAAGAGATTTAATCCTCTCCACCAAAATGCTCTGCTTGTGCAAGAGTGTGGCATGGGTGATGCATTCTGGAGAGCTGGGGATAGTTCCAGGGCATCTGCACCGTGTCACATCTGTGGTCAGAGCTTCAAAAACTCTTCCATGGGTTTGATTCCTGTAGGACAGGTGTTTGCCTGTCTCTGGTGCAGACCAGGTTCAGAAGCTGCAAGTCTTCCTGTTCTTTGCCTGGCTCAATGCCTGGGCACACACAGAGTGCTGAGGATCAGTGTTCCCAGGGACAAAGCACAGACAGGCTGCTTGAGGACATACAAGTACTAGAATAAGCCAGTTTCGATGTATTTCACTGTTTCAAAGATAATTTCTTCCCATTTGTTTCTTCCAATAATTACCATGTGGTAGTCTGTCACTTTCAAAACCAAACCAAAATCAACCTTGCCATCATCAGCAGAAAATACTTTCAAAAATCTTCACCTGTATCTTTTCTAATGTAGAGGTGTGATCTGGAAAAATGAGTCTTGTCCTTAATGTTCCTTAAGTGGAGTAGCTGCAGGCACCCTTGGGGCAGGGGGAGCAAGGTGGTCCTGGGCAGGGTCATGGTTAGGGCCAGGGCCTCACAAGTGACACTTCCCTTCATTAGATCCAGAGAACAGCCAAGGCCAGACCTGGTGCTTTGAGCTGTGTTGGCACTGGGATGGTGATCCCCCATCCTCATGCCCAGAGGTGGGGCAGTGTCCCTGAGCCTGCAGGCTCAGCAGGCACGGCTGCCACGGTGGGAGAGGGAGCTGTTCATTGCCATTATTCCTGGCTCATGTGAACCATGGTTTCTGAAGCCTCAGACACACAGGGCTGGGTCAGAGTGGGCCTGCAATGTGGTAACGCCGTGCCCTCATGTGGATGTGTCCCTGTGGGATGCAGCCCCACACCCCGGAGTGGGACTGTGTGAGGGGCAGCTCCAGGGCAGCTCCTTTGCTGGCCCTGTTCATGAGCAGGGCACTGGCTGTGGGGAAGTGCAGCTATAAAATTAACTGGGTTTGGAGTTTAAGCCCACGCTGAGCAGACGAATCCATACTCTGGGCTCCACCAACTAAATTTATCATATAATCTCCTCTGCTTCTGGCTCTGGCAATTGGGAAAGGTGCTCTGGCCTCTGGCCTGTGCTGCTGGAGGAGCAGGAGCATTGGGATCACGAGGCCAGGCTGGCCCCAGGCTGCCCCTTGCCCCAGGCAGCCCCTGCAGCCCCTCACGTGCTCTCCAGCAGCCACCCCTGCGAGGTGACAGCTCTCCCAGGGAAAGTTTGTTTATTGTTTTAGCACCAGCCACAAAAATTCCTAGCCCAGGATAATCGAATACTAATCTTGTGTGAATTCTATTAATTCTGCATGTTCTGAAAAACAAAATAATTTAATTTCAAAACCCCGAATCAATAACCACGAGCTTGTAATTTCTCTGCTCTTTTGCTGAGAGGGGATTCGCTGCCCGCTCTGTGATCACTGCTAGAATAGCACATTTATTTGTGCATTTCTCTGCTAAAGCCATTTGTTCAAAGTGGCCCAGTTAACACAGTCAGGGAGTTCTTTGTCCTGGTTTTAAATGGTCTTTTAAAACCCAGCATTAATTTAAACAGGATAATATAAGTTAAATTATGTGTTTGGTGCAGTTTAGCATTTCCCTTCCTCCAAAATCTCTGCCTTTTTTTTACACACCCCCTGTGGAGATGCACTTTAATATTAATAAGTGCTAACAAAAATAATTTTAAAAGATCAGCTTTTATCCACTAGAGAAAAGCAGAGGAAGGGGATGAGGTTTAAATGTGTGGAGTTGGGAGCCGGTACCCAGGGCAGGGGCTCTGCACAGAGCTGGGGATGGACACAAGTGTGCAAGGGCTGCATGGAGGGGTTGGCAGAGCTCCCCTGGAGCAGCCAGTTAATACAAATCCCGGCTGGAAAAGGCCCCTCTGGGAGGTTCCCCCACGCTGTCCCTGCTCTCCCGCCTGGCTGGAGCCCAGCAGTGGCTCGGCACGGAGGAGTTGCCTGCCAGGAAGTTGTCAGAAACAGTTTCTATGCTTTCTACACATCCTTCAGTGTGACGGAAGTCTTCGTATCTGACCTTTCTTCTTGCCCCCTTATCCTCCCATCAGTGTTTACCAGACACGCTATTTTCTCATGAAAGAGCAGCTCCTGTTTTTGAAATCAGGGTCATTTGGTATCTCTGTTGCTTACACAGGAATTCCTTTGGCCAGGGGACTACTGCTGGGGTTTGTGCATCAGGATAGGAGGTGAAGATAGCAGTGACATCACTTTGTCCCTCTGCTCTGCATGCCCAGATTGATGGTCAGCAGCCTGAAGGGCGGCACAAGCCCTGAAATCACAGAATTGGTGGTTTGGGTTGGAAGGGATCTCAAACCATTCCAGTTCCCACCCCACCTATGTACTGGGCCAGCCTTGTGGTCCACCCAGGCTGTGGTTGGTGCAAGGAGCTGGGCTGGCAGCCCTTCTGCTCAGGGCACAGGGACTCACCAGCCCCCTGCCCACCCCGGGCAGCCCCTCCTCGCATGGGCTGCCAGAGGGCCTGATTCACCCCGGGGTCCTGTGGCAGCCAGGGAGGAGCTGCCTCTGCCCCAGCAATGACCCAGCACAGCCAGGATGTGTCACCAGGATTGCCACATTTCCAGCTCTGAAGCCTCTTCCCTGCAGCTGACTCCAGCACTAGTGCAGTTTCCTGAGGCAAGTGCCGGCTGTGAGTGAGCACTCAGGCAAGCCAGTCCTTCCTCTCAGGGTGCTTAGTCTCATCTGATGTGCCAGGCAGGAATGCTGCTTCCATCCACCCCACCACTGCTGCCCAGCAGCTTGGGAGCAGTGTAGGGGCTGGGACAGGGGTCCCTGCACACAGCTCGGTGTGCTCCTCGTGCATCAGACATGCCACCAGACATGTCCTCAGGGCCATCCTGTCACCGAGGGTGTCATTGTGTGACCCCCACCTGCACCCTCACCAAATACCAGGGCAGCCACAGGGCACAGGGATCCGAGGTTGGTGGGGCTGGAGGGCCCTGGGACCCCACAGCTCTGGGAGGCCAGCTGAACACCTGCACCTCCAGTTTTTCTAGAAATGGGTCCAGTAATTAGACCTGTCAGTTTACACAGAATTAGTCCTGTTCACTGAACCACCAGATTGTGACTTCAGAGATTTGATCTCATTATTTGGCCAGTGAGCTGGGCAGAATGATCCCTTTCCTCTCATTACTTTACAGCAGTACTAAGCCTGAGTCCTGGCTGCTATTTTCTTCATTGCAGCCCGGCCCAGGGGATTTGGCAGAGTTCCTGTGGCAGCTTCCTTAGCCAAACAGATGAAGCCTCATTAGCACCTGTAGCAGGGAGGTATTTATTTCCATTAAGACTATAGAGTGTGCCTTCCTGCCAGGCACAGCACAAATACAGTGGGAGACAGAGTCGTGCTCCCTGCTCCTGAGTGCTCCCTCCTCACTTACATCAGTCAAATTCGCTGACAAGATCAGACTGAGCTGAAAACAAGCATGTTAGTGGCTCTGTCCCCCATCTCCCTGCCAGTGTTGGCCCCCTGGAAAGCCCCAGGGATAGGGATGGGGGTGGGACGAGGCAGCTGCAGCACCCCTGGAATGGCCAGCACACCCTGACCCTGGCAACCATAGAATCACAGACTGGTTTGGGTGGGGAGGGACCTTAAAGCTCATCTGGTTCCAATCTCCTTGCCACTATCCCAGGTTGTTCCAAGCCCTGTCCAACCTGGCCTTGGATACTTCCAAGGACAGGGCAGCCACAGCTTCTCTGGGCCTGTCCACCCTCACAGGGAAGGATTTTTTCCCAATATCCCATCTCACCCAGCCCTCTGGCAGTGGGAAGCCATTCCCTGTGTCCTGTCCCTCCATCGCTTGTCCCAAGTCCCTCTCCAGCTCTCCTGGAGCCCCTTTAGGCACTGGAAGGGGCTCTAAGGTCTCTCTGGAGCCTTCCTTTCTCCAGGGGAACACCCCCAGCTCTCCCAGCCTGGCTCCATGGCAGAGAGCCCTTGGAGTGTCTCCATGGCCTCTTCTGGACTCTCTCCAGCAGCTCGTCCTTCCTACACTGGAGGCTCCAGAGCTGGACACAGTACTCCTGCTGAGGTTGCTGCTGGAGAAGTGTCACTCTTTGCTACTCCTGCCCATGCCAATTTTTTGGGTTAAATTAGGACTCAATTTCTGTCCACCCTGTCCGTCAGTTTTCTCACCAGAACAGGGCAAAAAATCCCAATCTGTGGCTTGCAATGGATCCATCAGAGAGGGGAGAAGGAGTCCAATGAGGGAGACCCCACATGCTCTGTGCCAGGACGCTGGTCCTGGGCATGAAGGATGAAAGCTCCTATGACACAGCAGAATGGTTTGGTGTTGATCCTTATCAGAACCATCTCTGCACTTCTGGAAGTGCAGCTCTTCTACCTCTGCCCCATTTATAATCGATTTCTCTTTTATCAGAAATCAAAGCAGCAAAGAGAAACTCCCAGAGGAGGTTATGCCTGTCTACCTCCCAGTCTGCTATGGTTTTAAGTCAGTGCTGATCTTGCCCACCCATTAAATATGAGGCATTAAAATCAATCATTAATAGCTTTAAAAGGTTTGTATGACAACAACCAGGCTCACTGTTGTTTGAACATTAACAGAGGTATTTTTCCTTAACAGTGGGTTCTTTCAGTCAAATTCTAGAGATTATAAAAAGGATTATCTATAGCAGCAATTTTTTAAAGTACATTTTTAGACTGGGCTCATGAAATAAGCTCCTGAAGCTCCAAATTGAAAAGCCAAAGGTTAATCCCTTAAGAGCTCAATAAACAATCATTCATTAAGGGATGGAAAGCATTAGTGCAGCAAGGCTGGAAGGCAGGAGGGGAAGATGTGCCTGCAGCAGGCAGCGGGGGCTGGCCTTGCCTGGGTGTGTGGTGCGAAAGGTGCAGAGTTACAACTTGGCTACAAACTGGGTGCGTCTCTTTGTATTTGGAATTTCAATAGGGAGAAGAGGATGTGGGGACAGAGGGGTCCCTGCAGCAGGGCCAGCCCCACCAGCATTGCAGAGCTGCAGCTTGTGCAGCTCCAGCTGAAGCTGTTTCTTCAGCAACTGCCCCTTGAATTGGAAATGGCCTTGGTGAGGGGTGCCAGGGGGTTGCTTTCAGTTGCTGGCATTTCTTTGTCCTTCAGGATTAGCTTTAGGGATTTTTATTTCAGGCGCTGGTGTGTATCTGTGTTCATTCCTCAGCATCATCCTCTTCCTCATCATCACTGAGAGCTGTTGAGTTTTACCTTCAGTTGTTGTGTACAGACAGAAGTGACACTGAGCTGCAGAGTGGGCAGGTGCCCAAGTGCTCCAAGACAGGAAAGTGTTCATCTGCTCAGCTTCACGCAGAAGCAGCACAGAAACCAGCTGAGAGCATCCTGGTAATGAGGGACAGGATAGAAACCAGCCAAGAGCATCCCAGTAATGAGGAGTGAGTGCACTCCATGCAGCAGCTCCGGGAGGAAGGAGGCCAGGGCGGCTGGAGAGACAACGAGCTGAGGGATAATGAGCAAGGGAACAATAGCTGGAGAAGAGATAAAAGGGTCTGGCTGTGGAGACATCGGTGCAGAGGTGTTGCTCAGGGTGCTCCTACCCCCATCAGCTTCACACCCGTTGGAAGAGACAACAAAAAATGGAACTTTTAATGTTTAGTTTGAACTCCTGAATCTTCTTTGTCATTACTGCATTTTCAGATATTCCCAAAATAAAATAAAAAAGAGAATTGGCATCAGGCTAAAAATTCAGGATTCATTATGTGGCAGCATTAAACAGAATAATTTGGTTTCCATTTCCATGACTGGTATTTCCGAGACACTTCCTTCCTCTAATTAAACCTTGTTGTAAAACCAGTGCCAAAGTAGGTCTCTGGATCCATTAGACAAGCCATTGACTGGTCATTACTGGGAGCTCTGAGCCCTTGAATTGCAGGGCAAGTGACAGAGAGCAGGATTTAGCGGGGCAGTGAGGGCGGCGGGCACAGCGGGAGCCGCTGGCAGGGCACGGGCACCGCACCACGATGGGTGAGACTGCACGGAGAGGGGGGTGAGTCACGGCTCCAGCCCCGCCAGGATGGCAGCACAGGAAGCACAGGGTGCGTGGGTATACGGCGTGTTCCTCCTCTATTGAGATCAACCCGTGTAGAACTGACTGGGAAGGAAAATGTGGGCAGGGAATAAAGAAAAGCGGAAGAATAACTGCTCTGGAGGCCTTCAGCACGTGGGCTTGGCAGCAGCAGTGAGAGTCACCTCAATAGCTTTGGACTTGAAGCTGTGGCGGCTCCTTCCAGCTCACGGAAAGGCAAAATGCTGGGCTTTCACCTCTTATTACATTACTGCCCTCTGATTTCATCATCTTAGCTTTAAAAAACTCTTCCAGATTACTTTTAACATCTTTACGGCTGGAAATTTTAACACCTGAAACAGTGACTGATTTTAGCTGTCCTGGATTTTGAGGGCTGACAAAACCAAATAGATGAGCTCACCAAATCTGCATTAAAACATCAAGAAACAATTTTGCCTACATTTAAACAAGTCTATAATGAAATACCAGAGAGGAAATTTGATTAAGAATCCAATGTTCCCGTATTTTCTAATATTTTCTAAACATCAGCAGATGATGTTTGCTACCTTTATGACATGATGGTGATGCCATGGCAGGTATTTTCTGAACCACATTTGTCTTCTTCTGTTCCAGGCTTGATGGTCAGTGCCCAGGGCAGCACTGCACTCCTGGCAGCCTCAGGAACCTTGGCAGTGGACATTCACAGTTTCCTCACACAAACAGTAAACCATTGCCATCAGCACCAGTCATCCCACAACACAAGTGTTTCCCAGCAAAGGCACCTTTGGCCTTGGCTGTGGCCAGAGATGTCCTTGAGGAGACATCACAGGTGCCCTCAGAGCAGAGTTTGCTGCTGCTATTCAAGGAAAACCAAGGCTTTGCTCCTACCAAACACTGATGGCCAAATCCCTGCTGCCCGAGTAGGTGCCTGACTGTACCCACTGGCCATGTGCACCTACAGGAGGTGAGACAGAGTGAAACCTGCCTGGGAGGGAGGAGGGTGGAGGGAGGACTTATGCAAAACTCCCAGCTTCCAAAGAGCCAGTCTGAGGAAACGTGGCTCTCACACCTGTTTCCATTGCCTCAAACAAGATCACTGACACAGAATTAGCAATGCTCCTGAATCCTCTTGAAAACTCACAGTAGCAGCAGTGTTGGTACCAGTAGTACCATAGTGCTCCTTGAGCATGGGCTGCCTCTGCTCAGTCCAGCTCCAGCTTCTTCACAGCCCTCACTGGGCTAGGAAAACACAACTGCCTTCCCTGCAGGCTTTTGTCTGATAATGGAGAAAGAGACCTGGCCAAAAAGACCCAGCCCAGTCCATTATGCAGAGGCACAGGACTGGATGTTGCCTCCCATGCTGCCTCCAGCGAAAACCAGAGATAGGGCCTAGAAGGGTCCGGGCTTGGCCTTAGGGGGAAATCCAGCTTCATTGCAGGGGCAGCATGGGTCTGGGGGTGCAAAAGGCTTTGGGGAGCACAAGGAGCCTTTCAGGACTGGAAAGAAGCACCAGGCACCTGCAGAGCCCCACTGATGCCACAGTGGCTGTGCTGCCAGCTGGGTCATAGTTTCGGTCATAGCACCTCAGAGGCAGCTCCACATTCATTCCCTTCATCCTCCCCATGCATTAAGTAGCAAGTTCTTAATTGAAATATTTAATTTTGTCTCCCCTGGTATGTGATCTTTGATGTTTCCGGCCTGTTTGTCTTCTTGGCCATTAGAGGAAACTGTATAAGGTGAGTTAAAGCACTATCAAACCGCCTCAGCACAACTGTCTTTCTTGGCTGGGAGCTGAACAAAAGAGCTTTTCTACTGAGAATAGTAATTTCAGTTTAAAATGGCAATATAGGAAGGAGGCAAGATCACTCCCTGCTGTAATTAGAACAAGTTTTCCAGGATCTTGAGTTATCTTTAGACTCTGGAAGTATAGTTGCTCTACCAGGATTAATAAGTCACCCCCATTAACTCCAATTATTGCTGTGCTGTATCACAAGGCATCACGGCGGCAGTGCTATCACAAACCATTTGCATATTCTGGAATACAGAAGGGACTCCAGAACAGCAGCTTCATTATCCTTGTTGATTTATAATATTAAAAAGGCAAAGAAGGAGAACAAAAAGTGTGTAGTATTCACCCCACGGGACTATGTGAGATTCCCACTGGATATTCACCTGGGCCTTACAGACCCAGCATTCTGTCCTCCCATGCTGGACACTCACCACAACCGATTACAGAATGATCATCTTTTGCCAGCACAGTACTGTGCCATTCTGCCTCACGAAGTTCACTCCCTGTTGGGACTCTCTGGCTCCCTGGGGGTGTACATGATACTGTGTGAGATCTATTTAATTAGCTCATGAACAGCTTTTGTTTTCAAGACAGCAAAATGTCAGCTCAGACATTAAAAATGCAGAGAGGAGCCAGCTCCTCTCATGCTGATGGGGAGGGAGCTGCTCCCTGGGCCACAGCAGGCACCAGAATGAGTATCTCCTAGAGGGCTGGAGCACAGCAGGATACTGTCACTGCCTAAATTGTGGGTTGACAGGCTCCAAGGACAGCAGCTTCCACTCTGCAAGGACAGCAAGCACAGGACAGAAGCACCACTGGAGCTTTGAATCACAGAATCATTTAGGTTGGAAAAGCCCTCTAAGACCATTGAGTCCAAGCATTCCCCCTGCATTGCCAAAGCTGCCACTGTCCCATGTCCCCAAGTGCCACATCCACAAGGATTTTAAATCCCTCTGGGGATGGGGACTCCTACACTGGCCTGGGCAGCTGTGCCAGGGTTGGGCAACCTTTTCAGTGAAGAATTTTTTCCAATATCCAGTCTAAATCTTCCCTAGCAAAAGCTTGAGTCTGCTTCATCTTGTCCTATTGCTTGTTACGTGGGAGAAGAGACTGCTCCCCACCTGGCTACACTCTCCCACAGGTTGTTGTAGAGAGGGAACACATTTTCCCCATCGGTGCTCTGGGCACGTGTCCCGCTGGCAGTTCCCAGGGCAGGCTGGGAGCTCAGCTCAGACCTGCTTCCCGCCAGCCATGCATGTCATACCTGCCGTGGACATGTCTACTTTTATCAGCTCTTGAGCTGCCATTTCCCAGGTTTGTTTTCTGAGGAAAGGCAAACAGAAGTGGCTGAGATTCCATGGCAGGAGGGTCTGCGCCGTGCCGGGCTCGCTGCAGGGCAGTGGCAGGGAGGCTGCATGCTGGGGTCAGTCCTTGCTCCCCGTGCCCCTGCTGCTCTCTCACCTCCTTCCAGGGCATATGAACAACTTTCTGTACCAGAGCAGCTCCCACGGTGCCCTGTGCCATAGGGACCCTGAGACTGGTGCAGAACTGCCCACCAGAAACCTGCCCTTCACAAGGGGAAAAGGGAATATTGTGTTGTAAAGGGAATATTGCAAAACATTTGAAACACTGCAGGCAGTTGTATTTTAAAATAAAATAAATTGTATTTCAGGCTCCCTATGGAAAGCCTGCAGGGTGTATAAGGGGTATGGGAATATATACTGTCTTCTGAGACACATGAAAAAAGGAAGAAATGAAGCTTCAAAGTCTCAAAAAAGAAAATATAGTGTAGTAAAACTCTGTTTGACCTAAAGAGTTTCCTAAGGTGAAGCAGAATGAAACTCTCCAGAAGCAAATAGGTAGGTCACAAGCCAATTCAGCTAAAATGTGAAATAGGCATTTTTGCAGCAGGTAAGATGTTCTGTGGTGGGGAGTTGAGAGCAGCTCATCCTCCAAGCTCTGTGCT
>VXBX01003263.1:755541-783182 GCA_013400415.1 Scytalopus superciliaris | reverse complement strand
GGAGCGGCCGCTCCCCTGCCCCGACCGGCCCCGCTCCGCCTGCCCTGTCCCTGTCCCTGTCCCTGTCCCTGTCCCTGTCCCTATCCCTGTCCCTGCCCGGGCCGGGCCGCGGAGCCGCGCGCGGTGCTGCGGGGCGGGGAGCGGAGCGGGGAGAGGAGCGGAGCGCGGCCCTTCCTCCCGCACGGGTGTCCCCCGGCTCCCGGCGGGTCCCGGTACTGCGGGGGGGACGCTCTGCCGGGCAGCGCCGTTCGGAAGCCTCCAGGGAAAACCAGGGCAGGGCTCACCTTCCAGCGCGGTTTCCTTTGCTCTTTCCTTTCTTTAGATGCGTTACTGTGCCTGTAGAGACTTCCTTGCTTCGCCTCAGACCTATGTGACTGTGGGGGAAGGATCATGACCGAAGTCCTTCTCTCTGCTGCTCTGAATGGAACTGAACCCAACCTGTTATCCAGCAGTGGCTGGTCTGTGGGAAACGTCACCACCAAGTGTTCTCTGACCAAAACCGGCTTCCAGTTCTATTACCTGCCCACCGTCTACATTCTGGTCTTCATCACTGGGTTTTTGGGCAACAGTGTGGCCATCTGGATGTTTGTCTTCCACATGAGGCCTTGGAGCGGCATCTCAGTTTACATGTTCAACTTGGCACTGGCCGATTTCTTGTATGTCTTGACTCTGCCTGCCCTCATCTTTTACTACTTCAACAAAACAGACTGGATCTTCGGAGATATCATGTGCAAGCTGCAGAGGTTCATCTTCCACGTGAACCTGTACGGCAGTATTCTCTTTCTGACCTGCATAAGCGTGCACAGGTACACGGGAGTGGTGCACCCCCTGAAGTCGCTGGGGAGGCTGAAGAAGAAGAATGCGATGTACATCAGCAGCCTGGTCTGGGTCCTTGTGGTGGCTGCAATTTCTCCAATACTCTTCTACTCGGGAACGGGGATAAGGAAAAATAAAACCATAACATGCTATGACACAACAGCCGATGATTACCTGCGAAGTTACTTCATTTACAGCATGTGCACCACAGTGCTGATGTTCTGCATCCCCTTCATAGTGATCCTTGGTTGCTATGGGCTCATTGTGAAAGCTTTGATTTACAAAGATTTGGACAATTCCCCTCTCAGGAGAAAGTCAATTTACCTGGTTATTATCGTGTTGACAGTCTTTGCCGTGTCTTACCTTCCCTTCCATGTGATGAAGACCTTAAATCTAAGGGCCAGGGTGGATTTTCAGACTCCAGATATGTGTGCCTTCAACGATAAGGTTTATGCCACTTACCAAGTGACGAGGGGCCTGGCCAGCCTCAACAGCTGTGTCGACCCCATCCTTTACTTCCTGGCAGGTGACACCTTCCGAAGGCGGCTTTCCAGGGCAACCAGGAAATCATCCAGAAGGAGCGAACACAACGTGCAGTCCAAAAGTGAGGAAATGACTCTCAATATTTTAGCAGAGTATAAACAGAACGGAGATACCAGTTTGTGAACAAATGCGGAAGATTTGGGAACAGGTTGGAAAAATCCTCCGCTTTGAGGCAGTAGGAGACTGTAGGGCTACAAGTGTGTGAGGAAAATCTACCAGTCTCAGACTCCTTTTTGGTAAAGCCTCGTTTTCTGATCTTAGAAAAAGTTTCACAAAGTCAGTGGAAGGATTCTAATGGAAAATAACGTGTCAAAATTCAGCTTTCCTTCAGTAGTCTCATTTCTTTCTGACTTGTGTCAGATAAAGTAAAATGAAGTAAATCCCCTAAAGGAGGAAAGCAATCCAAGTGCTTCTGGTTTAATGACTTAGTCTCCCACGTTCAAAAATGTTCTCAGTCAGCCTGTCTTTAAAAATAGGAAATAAAAATAAGAGCAGTATCTTCTCTTCTGAGGCTCAGTCACAGCCTAAGCCTTTTGCTGTTGTATACAAGGATTTAAATCAAAGTCACGATGCAGTTATCATTTACAGTTTTATTATTTCTAGTGCTGATAATTATTTGATAGTTTGGTGGCATTTATGGTTCAGTCCTCTTTCAGTGCTGGTGTTTTACTAAAGGTAGGCTTGCTGGTGTGTGCATGGTTGTGCTTTTGGATTGCGATGGTTGTTCACGACAAACCTGGACCCCCGTAGAGGCAGAGGGCTGCCAGGTGAGGTGGCCCCTCGGGCACTGGCAGAGGGGTGTCCCCCGGAGCTGGGCACGGGTGCTGCCGGCACGGGCACGGAGCCGTGTGCTGGTGAGCAGAGGTGTGTGGAGCTGAGAGGGCTCTGAGCGCCCGCGGGCCCCATCCTGCTCCGTGCCAGGGCGGCCGGAGGGACGTGCCGGGCACGGACTGGGCTGGCCAGGGAGCGCTGCCAGGATCCTGCCGTGGCACTGGGAGCCCTGTGGAGTTCTGTGCAGGGAGAACGGGAGAAATGGGTGTGCTGGAAATACCTGACCCTTCCAGGCAGCCACAGGACAGGTGCTCGAGTTACCTGTGTTTGGTACGAGGATGGTTCTGTTCCTGCAGTCTTTACAGACAACTCGAGAGTTGTTTCCCAAGAAAAAGAATTATTAAAATGGATAATATAAATGGATTATATATATATTACATATGTATATATATAACAGTAATTGGGGGAGGGAATTAATTTTTTTGTACTTTGGCAAATAAATTGCTGTATGAACACGTTGCAATATACTAAAGACTAAATCCAGCCCTTTGTCATAGGTCTTCTCCAAATGTGAAATAGTTCATCCAAAATTAGCCAAACTGCAATATTGTGTAACACAAGAGAGCTAGTGATCAGGCACAGACAAAATCTTACATGGGCAGTCTCACTCATTTCTCGTACTTTTAATAAATGTATTTGAAAATATTTTGTGCTAAAAGCGGTATAAAAGCATGCTCTGAAGTATGAATTTAGTGTATGAAATTAAGTTCTATGTAATCCTAAGGGTGATTTTAACAGATCTTTGTTCCTTCAGTCTTCATAGTAAAATATTTATATTTTACTTGCCAATTTCCAGTGGTTCGTAACAAACAAGAGTAGCTCTAGTTATTTTTTGACAACATTGTAAAGCAGCTTTTGTTCACACATACGGCTTCACCTGCAAAATCCCTATTTATTGAACTTATTTATTAGAATGCTAAATGTAAAGTATGTAAAGTGTGGTTCTCTGTGGTCATATTCAGAATTGGGCATTAATGGAAAATTGAAGAGCATGTTTCAATCACTGTAATAATGTGTCTTCTAACAGAACATCTTTATAATAAACTCAATTCCACCCTGACTATTCGCTGGTGATATGTAACCTAGTGATAAATTAAAGTGCTGATGTATAGCCTAGAGGTAAATGAAACTCCAGCTTAGGAAGCCTCTTAAAGCAACGTGTGGAGCTCATTTAACCATAGGAAAAATGTAGAGGGAGTGAAGAAATCCCAACCAAGGGTCAATTGCTAATTAATCCTGACCAACAAAGCCCATGGAACAGCACAGACTATTTATATACCAGAGAAAGAGCCTGATTCACAATAAATGACTTCTCCTATTATGTGATTATTCGAGGCTTCATTCAGCTGAGGCACGTCTTGTTTAGAATGGCAGATGAATTACACAGAGAGGGAGCATAAAAATAGGATATTCTCTGAATCTGCTTCTCTGCGTTGAAAATCCTGTTCATTTCCCAGTGTTTCTTGGTCGATTTCTTTCTTTCGGTTAGGAAATAAAATGTTCCACTAGTTCATGCTGAAAAAAAGATCCTGAACAGCCCCAGCAGAATGCAGAACTGCATGCCCAGGTTGGGCCTTCTGCAGCTGCTTAGGCTGTTTTTGCAATCTGGCTTTTTAACAGGGCAGAGCTGGCTGCCTGTCACAGTGTGGATGGAGTCTGAGGGTGGCAAAACCCAGCCCGAGGTGGTTGGACACATGGTGGGAATGATCTGTGTCCAGACAGGCCTGGGAGATCCAGCCTGGGGACCCTGCTGGGTCCCCTTACCTGCAGTTTGCAGAGTGCCCGTGCTGCCCTCGGGGACACACCAAGGCTCGCTCCGGTGCTCCTTGCGCGGCCGAAGGGGACGGTGCTGTTGGGATGGTTCACCAGGTCATCACTGAGCTCTGTCCAGACACTCTACTGCATGAATGTCCCTTTCACTGCCGAGCAGCCGTGGCAGAAGCAGCACTCACAGCTTCCCACGTGGACACATTCGGGGGCCTCCCACCACACACTGAGCAGGGTCATTAAACATGTTTAACATGTGGTTGATTTTCCGTCTCTCAGCTCCTGTGCCCTGTGGCTCTGGCTGTACTTGCTGAGATGTCACAGCCACCACTGAATCCTGCTGGAACGTGGAGCTGAGCCTCACAACCTCCTGTAGAGCTCTGTTTTATAGCATTGCTGTATTTGGCATGGGGTAGTTGGAGCTGCCACAAAATCCCACCAAATTCCTGTCTCCTCCCACATCTGCTGGAACAACAGAATTGTGTGTGTTGGGTGTCCCATCTGAGAGGACACTGGCAAGACGAGGGAGACTGGGCACCCAAGCAGAGCCATGAATTCCTGGGGGACTTGGCAAGTCTGTTGTTAAACTGATCCTTTCTGTAATATGCTTGTGGAAGACAGTCCACCAGCCATAAAGGCCCAAGGTGATCCCTGTGTTTATCCTTAAACTTGGAGATGGGTGTAGTCAGACACTTTTCCCTTCACTGCTCAGCTGGAATTTCTGATCCATCCAATATGCAAAGAGAATGCAACCACAGCTCTGGCCTTTGGGCTAGTAATTAATAATATGATGACATTGGGTTGTGATTACTGGGAACAGGGTTCAGCTCATCATCTCACTATTGTGACCACCTGGAAGTTCCACCTTCCCTTGCACTGTACAGCCTATGACTATCAAATGAGATTACACATGTTCTGATTTTGTGGTCATACATGTAACCTATATTTCCCCTGGGTATGTTTGGGCATCCTCTAATAACTACAAATCATTCACTGGAGATGCCACAAAGTTTGAAGTAAATAGTTATTTAGAGCTTAACTTTTGCCAAAGCACTCTGCAGTGATCCACATGGACACCAATTCTTGTTCATGAGCTATATTTGCTTCCTGCAGCTCATGGGGTTAATGTTTTTTCTCATTTATGCCCAGTAACTCTTACATATCTTTTAACACAGCATGAAATCAGTATGAAACCTACATGTGAGCTGCTGTCAGCTTGTACATTTTGATAATACAGCACCGTGGATTTTTTGTTTTCATTCAGTTCATATAACACCAAGTTGATGAACTAATGAGCAGGACGGGGAATGAGCAGCACCTGGCCCTGCTTTTGGCAGGAGGGTGCACTGGGTGTCCTGGTGAGCTATCTCCCCACCCAACCCCCTGCCATGGGTGGAAGGGACTGGGGAATCCATAGGACCATTTTGGTGGCTGCCAGTGCACATGTGAGTGCTGGGAGCATCCCACTGCCTCCTGCACTCACCCAGGGACACACCGAGGGTTTGGCTCTGCAGTGTGCCCCACAAACCCTCGGGGCTGTGCCCTATGAGCCTCAGGAGGGGTCACATAAAGTTTCCCTGAGCCTGGCATCCTCTTCCTTCTGGATGAAGAAGAGCACAGGGCTCCAGGCACTCTGGGGAATTTCTGGCATGGGATGCCTGTCCACGCAGCTGCTGTGGCCGCTACAGCTGCAGGGCTGAGTCCATCCAGAGCCTGCCAAATGCAAGGTGCTGCTTCTACTCACTCAGGTCCTACAAGAGCTGGGCAGAGCAGTGATGGAGAGGGGCTGTTCTTCCCCACTGCCACCCTGGGAGTCCTACCTGGAAAGTCAGGTCTGTGGCACTTAAATACAGTGACCCCCAGCATGCCAGGAGACAAAAGAACTGGTAATTGCCTTTCTGGGATTCTTTTTTTTCCCTTCTCCCTAGTTTTTGTGTTCAGTTTGGTCCAGATCAAAAACATGAATAAAGAGCAATGTCAACAGGGGTATTGCTGCTTTCTGGGATAAGCTCGCTACTTTTCCAGTCTGACTGCAATATCTGGGGACAGTGCTGCTTCGTATTTACACTCAGGTTACGTAACTCCTTTAATTAAATAGTAAAAACCCCTTCTTATTTGTCTATAATTTTAATGAACAAAAAGATTTTGTCTTGTAGTAAAGCACAAGGCTGGTTGCATGTACATGCACTGGGTTTGAAGTTGCAACTATTTTTAGTGGCAGCAGAACTGCAGCCCAGCATGGCTGGCGCAACACCACCTCACCTAGCAACTCGTTTGGAGCCGCCCCAATAACATTATGAAACATGTATTCTGCCTTTTGTGCTATTGTGTTTAATTCACGTTTCCAGGTGATTCTTCAGGCAGCAATATGTCCTTAGAAATAGATCATAAATGGATTGCAAAATGTTAAAAATAAAAGTGTGTAAATAAAATCTAAAACCTTGAGAGGAACCAGGTGGATCAACTGACAATCAAAATAAATGAATCAATGAGTGATGCTTTGTCTTAGAGGATGAAGGCATGTAATGATGTGGTCATAGAACAAAGGGGAATGGCTTCATACTGCCAGGGGGCAGGGTTAGGTACGATATTGGGAAGAAATTCTTCTCTGTGAGGGTGGTGAGGCCCTGGCACAAGATACACAGTAAAGCTGTGGCCGCCCCAGGCCAGGATTGCCAGGGTTGGCCAGGCTGTCCAAGGCCAGGTTGAATGGGGCTTGGAGCAACGTGGTGCAGTGAAAGGTATCCCTGCCCATTGCAGAGGGTTGGAACAGGATGGTCTTGGATGTCCCTTCCAATCCCAGCCTGACAGTGATTCTGTGATTCCATGGTGTTTGGGGTCAGTGTGTCCTCAGGTGGCACAGACAAGGGCCACACCTGTGGGGTTCCACAGGCAGCAGGCTCACTTGCTGCCCCATTCCCACCCACTCCGAGCCCTCTCCCATTCCCAGCATTCAGCCAGAGGAGAACCTGCTCCCAGTCCCTTTCCCTGTACACAACAAAGTTAAATCTGCCCTAAAGAAACTGCCTTTTCTCCTCTTTGGCAATGGCTGATGCATCTTGGTTTTGTTGCAGGAAGCAGAGTGTTCCTTCCCAAACAGCTTAACATGTCAGGGGATGCTGCTGGGAGAGCTCAGGGGACTCTGAGGGGCTGGGCACAGGCTGCTGGGCCTCCACTTTTGCTGGAAGACTTCTTGACCTTACAAACTGAAGGCCCAGAGACAGGGTCTGATAGCAATTCTGAGGTGCCAACAGCAGGTACAAGGAATTTAACACAGAAGTATTGCATTGATTTCACCTGATTTATTTTAAGATTTAGTTAGCTTTCTTTTTGCTTTTTATTTTCGTCTTGGTCTATCTTTGCCCTTCATGCAAGTGTTTCAGCTGTGCTGTAATATCCCTTCCACTGAAATGGAAATCACAGCACAAATCGTGCTGTTCCTTGCCTTTCCAAAATTCCCTTTCCCATCCAACGTCCACCAAGACCCGACAGCCCCTTCCCCCTCAGCACAGAAACCTCCAAATGCACAGTCAGGCAGGTTCACAGGCACTGGGGTTTGCAGGACTCTGTGCTGGCTGGTTGTGTTTGCCACGAGCAGACACAGGCAGTGTGTGAACACCGGATTTAACACCTGTGCTGACTGTGCATTTCTCTCTGCTTTCAGAGTCACAGAATCTTTTAGATTAGAAAAGACTTCCAGGATCATTGAGTCCAGCCTTTGACCAGTCACCACAATGGCTCTGTTTAACCCTTGCCCGAGTGGGCAAACACAGTTTGCTGTGACCCTGGCAGAGGTGGGGCAATGCAGGAACCCAGGGGATATTTGTTTCTAAACTTTATTTTACAGTATTAGGAAAACAAAGTCCAGCCCGTGGAAAGAGGCAATGGGCAGAACAGATAAATAATTAAATAAATGGGGCTTTTCAGGCTGTGCAGCTCAGGTTTCTCCTGCCAGCACCGTGCTCTGGCTCTGATGGGAGTGGGAGGGAGATGCCAGGAAGGCGGCTGCATGGATCAGGCTGAGCTCAGGCTGGGCTGGAAGAAGGACAGTGCTCAGAGGCCACTGGCAGAAGGGGCACTTTCTGTGGGGTTTACCCCAAACCATCGGCAGCAGCCATGTGGACTGGTGTCCAGCCCCAGCGGACTTGGAGGGGTCCCAGCCCTGCTGCCCATGCTGGCATCCCCACAGGGCCGAACCTGACTGCGGGTCGGGCAGGAGAGACACGGAGCTACTCGGAATTGCTGAGACTGAACTGTGTCTGCTGGCAGGAATATAAATACCCGGAGGCTGCACTGCTCCGTGGCAGCTGAGTGTGGGTGTCACCAGCACTAGCAGTGCCTCTATGTAAGGCGCCAAGAGGACAGTGAAGTGTTGGGTGTATTTATATCCCCTGGGGCACACACGCCAACACAGGGCTCCTTGGGGAATGGTGTCACCCCTCTGCAAGGTGGCAGTGACCCACTGCCCACCACAGCCACCAGAAGCATGTCTTGCAGTCCTGGCACATGCCAGACATCCCAGCTGAGAACCAGGCAGAGACTCCCACCAGGAAAGCCATTCCCAGGGTCCCAAGTGACTGCTGCCTTCCTGTGGGAGCATCCTCATGTCCCTGAGTGACCACCAGAAGATCCACTCATTTAAAGTGCTGGAAACACCATTTACCCTTCCTGGCATTTCTCTAGGGCAAAGTAACAGCAGAGCTGTTTATGTTAATAATTCATAGAAGTCTCCTCTGTTCAGTTTATGACTCTCCCCTGCAGCAGCACCAGCAGCCACCCTCCACACTCCTCCCTGAGTCAGGGGCAGTGACCTGGGACAGACTGAAATCCGTGGGCAGGAGCTCTGCTGCTCCCACAGACCTTCCCCAGCAGGGCAAGTGCCTCAGCTCTGGTTTGATTCTTAACAGAGGAGGGAAAGGAACAGTCCCACACGTACCAGACATCCCAAATGGAAGTTCCAGGGGCTTGAGCCACAACCATAGCACCAATGGATGGGGACTTGCTTGGTCTCTCTGGGACCCAGCTGGGAGAACCTTTTGGGGGTTATAACACGTTTTTTTGTACCAAGCATCTTATTATTAATTCCAGAAATAAATATTACCTTTTAGAGTCCACAGAAGTTAAATTCTTTGCAGACTACTGAGTTTTAATATCCTCAGTATAAACACCGGAGAAGTTCAGTCATACATGGTAGATAAGTAAACTTCGCGTTGTAGAGAAGAAATTATTTATTTGTTTGATGTTTCTGACCCATCCCTGTCCCCATCCCCATCCTCATCTGAACTGCAGTCTCCATCCAGGGCTCCAGGATCCAGCTGTGTGCAGCTGGATGGGTTTTGCCTCTCCCTGTAGTTGGGTTAGGCAAATGCTTGGGGTTTGTAGCAGTTTCCAACATGGGGACAGCAGCCAGGCCAGAGGGAAGCAGGTCCCAGCGCTGCCGTGGTGCTGGAGCTCTCTCTCCTCCGCCTCCACAATGTGTCAGGACACGTTTGGCACAAATAAAAAGTTGTTGTTTAACATTCTTGTGTATTTGTGAGCGGCGGCAGTGATGCTTCCTGTAAAACAGAGCTGCGAGCATGGCAAAGCTGTTTGATGTTACAGCCTTATTTAAACAGCATTTAGATAGTAAAAGCAGTCATTCCCCTCATCCTCACATACCAGCTACCCATTAAAATTCCTTCTCATGCTCTTGCACAAAGACTAATTTTGGCAGGAGGCTGACTTGCCCTAGATTTTTAAAAGACTACTTGTTTTAAAACAAAGTCCTTTGGGGAAGGGAGAGAGCTGGGACAGGGCTGCTTCCTCCCCCTGCCCGACCCAGTCCCAGAGCAGCCCAAACACTCCCAACCTCATCACACTGATCATCCCCCATCACATCTCTGTCCCATTACCCCTCACCCCATCACCACCCAACCCCAGTGGGTGCAGTATCTTCTCCTTCCCCCCAAGGAGGGGGCTTCCAGCCTCACAGAAGAGTGCTGGATGGGAGCAGGAGCTTCAGGCATGGAAGAGGAGCAGGTAGGGGAAGATTGAAAAGCTGTCGTTCACCTTGACATTTACATACTAAAAATAAAATTTCCAATGTTAAATGCTTTTTTAAAAAAGTTATGCCAATATTCAGATATTACTTAAGGGAACCAGTTATTACTTAAAGAACCACTTTTCACCAAGATGTTCCTTTGTTTCTGAGTTATTTCCTCTCCTTCAGACTCTGGGCAAAAAAAGTCACTTGATGGTGACAACAGAGTGTAGGAAAAGTCAGAAGAAACCTAACCCACAGGTGTCCCATGGAACTCAGAGCACACAGGCCCAGAGAGACCCATGAAGGCAAATCAACACCCAAACCCTCCCTGGGAGCAGATGGAGGAGCTGACTTGCCTGTTTGGCTGTGATTCAATTAAAATGTTCTCTACCCTTCCTTTTCTGCACGGGGATGAAACTGCAAAGGAAAACATTTCTCAGTGCTGTGTGCTGGCAGGGCTGGTGCCACACCAGCAGGGTACAGCACCACCACAGCCCCTCAGGCACGCTCCTGCCTGAGTGCTCTGAGAGCTGCTCTGGCTCCAGGACCAGCAGGCTGCTAAAACCAAGAGAGGTTAAATACCAGTGAGTCCCAGTGAGGGCCAGTGTCCCATCCCGCAGTAAATGGCTGTATAAGCAGTTGCCCTTAATGGATGTACATAAGGAAGCAGACCTGAATTTTTGGCTAGCAGCTCTCTGTAGCATCCCAGGCCATGGGATGGCTCTACAGAGGGATGCTGCCTTTAAAACCTCCATGGAGGCTCATGGGTGCCCTGCCTACAGCAGGGACAGGGCCAGCACAGCCACAGCACCCACCTCACCGTTCCTAGGTGCCACCTGGAATTCACCCCATGGCTCTTCACTGTGCTCAGCCAGGGAGAAGGGGCCAGGGCTGGTACCCCACTGTCACCTGCCCAATGGATCTGTGGCTGCCAGAGAGGCTCCACATCGGCGTCGTGGCCTCAATCCTTTGCCAGGAGGTTTGGCCACCAACTCTGCCCATTTAAGCTGTCCTGTAACTGATACTGGAAGGGATGACTCAGCCCTAAGTATAGGTACTTGCACCCAAAATAGAGTGGAGCCCTGGGGCAGCTCAGGGCTCCGGGGTGCAGGTCAGCCCAGAACAACTCCTAAACTTGTGGGAGCAGGAGGTACAACACTGGGCACCAGTGCAGGTGGCACGGGCTCTTCACCTGTTCTTACCATCAGTCCCTGAGGGAACTCCAAAGTAAACCCTTGGAAATCAGTTCTCTGTATGGAATGTACAGAAACATAAGCTTTCAGTTGTTCCTTTTCTTAATCAATTAACACTGACCAGAGCCCATGAACAGGATCAATTTACATTGCATCTAAAAATACACCATCAGCAAGACACAGATGGATCTAAGGGGGGGGTGTGTGTGTGTGTGTGTAACTATGTGCATGTGCACATGTCCCTAAAACACTAAGATCCACTTGTAATTCACACAAATTCCTGATACTTTGCTGCAAAGCATGAGGAGGTGGAAAACACTGTGCCATGGCAGTGCACAAATGGGGCTTCTGTCATTCGCCCAGTAATTTGCCATGAAGCCCTCATGCCTGTGAGGCTCAGGAGCAGACCTAGAAGCTCCAGCAAGTTCACACTGATGGGAAATCCCCAGGAGGAAACAGAGGAGCTGAAGCCACTCGGCCCCATCCTTCTCATCAGTGTCAGACACCAAGAGTGGAGGGGCTGCATTCTGGCTCCACTTTGTCTCTTTGATTTGTTTAAAATAGCAAACAGAAGAATTTCCCTCTCAGTCTAAGATAAACTCCAATTAATTCGCGGCAAGGTCTATGCAGCAAACCCCAGGAATAATCTGCACATGGTGAAATGCTGCTGGGTCTCACTGGTGTGAGCAGCCAGCACTGGCCATGTGCTGCCTCACCAGCCCTGCCACTGGTCCTGCCTGGTGCAGCCAGTGAGCACAAACCATGGGCTTAAACACTGCGCTGTGATTAACCCTGCTGTCAGCACCAACTCTAATTAAATGACAGATTTAATGTCTGAAGATAACAGGTGACAGAGCAGGAACAGAAGCTGCCCTGAGGAGCCTGGCTGGGGTGCAGATGTTCCCAGGTGGATTTCAGAGCCAGGGTGCTCCCAGCAGCAGCCACAGCTACATTCCTCCCACACCACCAACGCGTGGACACGTCAGCTGAGGGGACTTGGACAGGTTGCAGACCCAACAGCTGCCCTGGGGTGCTCTGCATCAGGTGGTGGGGCTGAACTGGGCTGTGCAATCCCAGAAATACCCCAGGACACAGAGCTGAACTGGACTGTGCATTTCCAGAAACCTCCAGGACACTGGGCTGAACCACATTGTGCACACACAGAAATCTCCCAGGATGTCATGGTTGAACTGGGCTGTACCCCCTGAGAAATCCTCTGGAATGCCAAACCAGTCTGTGCCCCCAAGACATCCTGCAGGACACTGGGCAGAACAGGTCTGTGCCCCCCACACCTCTCACAGGAACTGCAGCAGCACATCTGTCAGGCCAGGGCTCCTCGAAAGGCTTTTGCTCTTCTTTCCCAGTGCTACTTGTGAGGGTATAAACATGCACCCAGGATCACTGAAAATGAGTCATATTTCAGTGCCTTGTAATTATTAGTTATCTTATATGATATTTGCCAGCTCGTGCTGTTACTTTATATAACACCTGGAGAGGTGTGGCAGGCTCCAGTGGTTTCCAAGGTCTCTGCTTTGAAAGGGTTTGGAGTGTGGTGCTCATTTTCTTCAACTCCAGACCTGTAGAGCTGTTCACATGTTTTATCCCAGTCAAATGAGGTGTTTCTGTGGGCAGGTGGCAGCAACACCTTTGAGAGGGGCCAAGGCTCCAGTACAGGTGTTTTCCTGAGTGGGATACCCTGAGCCTGGCCAGGCACTCCCAGCTAAGCATCAGCAGAGCCACCACAAGTGTCTCAATCCCTCTGGTCACTGTTGTATCTGAGCCTCAGTGCCTTTAGGATCTGCTTCTCCCAAGCCCTCCCCTGGGTCCAGGGAATGGTGCCACTGGGAGAGAAGGGGGTGAGAAATGATGGGGATGCCCCAAACCACATGGAAAATCTGTGGAACAGCAAAGCACTGAGTCAGAAACATGAACCACTGCATCAGACCTCTGTAAAAGCCACTTAACTGGGATATAAACTTTCCCTGACAAATCTAATACATTTGTCTCAGTGCCAAGTGACCATTAAATGAACACAGTCCAAAACCCTCATTAGCCCATCCTAACACATGGATCCTGGGGATGCTGAGGGGCCACAAGCTCCAGCCCAGCGTACGTGAGCCACAGCCTCTCCAGCTCAGGTGCACAAGCTGGTGGTGGATGGAGCAGGTTCATCAGGTGGGAGCAGGGACTCAGCCTCACAGCCAGCAGCTCCAGGACGATGCCACAAGGCCTAATGTGGCCAGGCAGCATCAAGGTGGTTCTGAAGCCTGGGGCACCAGCACAGCTGCCCGATTCCCCTGCACCCTCAGCATGAGCAGTGATGCTCAAGACAATGCCAACAGACTCCATTGCTTCTGCTCCCACACAATCCACCTCAGCAACAAGCTCACAGCAGTTCCAGACGGTGCTGGCAGGGGCTGCAGTGTGTTCCCAACTGGCAGTGCCACGGAGGAGCGGCGTTGTCTTTCCTGGATGCACGTTCAGCTCAGGCAGCCAAGCGTGAACTGGCGGACGCCCCCTCTCCAGCACTCCTGGTTCCCAAGCTCCCTTCAGAACCTCTTCCCAAACCTGCTGCTGTCACTGCTCCAGAGCTATACTGAGCCACAGGCTGTCGTGCTCTCTCTGAATCGTCTGGGTTGAGGTAAGTAAGGTTCCACAGGTAGTTCCCAAAGTTGGGTGAATACCTGCAGCATGGCCACTCGTTGGGAATGCCTGGCAGTGGCTGCAGGAGGGTGGCATACGTGTGCCCACCACTGTCCTCAACAGCACCTGGTGCTGCCATCCCCCCGCTGTGGTCCTGGGCTTGCTCTGCCATGGGCAGTGTGTTCCCAGCCAGTAAAAATCATGATTTTCTTTACTGGGCTTGAAGTGGGTGAAAGAGCTCTACACAGCTGGGTGGCCCCCGAAGCAAAGCTGCCTCGTACAGGGCACTCACAAGGCAGAGAGACTGTGCAGGTGGAAGCCAGAGCTCCCTCTGCAGCTCCGAGACATGATGTTCCTCCTGAACCAGTGCGGCATTCCCATTCCCACCACCAGCACAGCCCTCCAGCAGAACCAGCTGCCCCTGGGAGCTCAGTGAGCGTCGAGCAAAGGCAGAAACACACAGAAATGGGATTTCCCTGGACAACACAAAAGTACAACTGTGCCATGGTCATGGTCATTGACTCTGAGGCTCATACTGGAAACGGTGTGAAAGTACTGATGTAAGTATGATCTTCCTTTTCAAAGCCACTTAAAAGGCGCTTCCTTTTTTNGTTTTTTTTTTTTTTTTTTTTTTTTTAATAAAACAAATAACCAAACCACTAACAAAGTCCTAAAGGTATTTCTTTAACAGGAACTTGGCTGAAGAAGAGCTGATTAAGTGCAAACCACTGCCTTTCTGTCTACTTAATAGGAAACAGTACACTGCAGGAAATTATCATACTACGTAATTTCAGTAAAAAGCTTTTCAATAAAAAGATTAAATATGTCTCTAATGCATGAAGATATGAGCAGGTTATAATTACTACTGACCTCACCTCATCAGCAGTATTTAATTGATGTCAGGGTCTATGTCTGTGCAAGTTAATCAGCATCCCTGGGCCTCCAAAGACCACATTTGCAACCTCCTCAGGAAGCAGGAATATCTCTGGGGTTTTTTCTCAGTCTTTTTTTTGTCTGCCTTCCCTTCCACATGTCTCTGAGCTGCTGCATCTTGGCTCTGATGGGGCACTCACTGCCTGGGGTTTAAAATCCAACACCAAAATAGCTGCTCTGAGCCCCCTCCTGCCCCTCATCCTTCCCAGAACTTGGAACAGGATCACTTTTCAGGAACTGTGCTTTCACACTTCGGGAGTGAGCTGCTCCCGAGTGGGCTGCGGGTCCCGCAGGAGCTTTGCCAGAGCCACACATGCCGACCTGGGCAGAGCCTCCCCGGGGTGGGCCCTGAGCCCCGCTGCCCCGGGGCCCTGCACGCCGGGCAGGGGCTGGCACAAACCTCCTGCTTTGCTGCAGGCACACGCCCGGGGGTTATAAATACTCCGGGAACCGGGAATACATAGGAAAGGGCTGGAGCAGCACGTGGGCCGGGGGTGGGTGCTGCTCCATTGCAACATCCATATTTATCTGCAGCTTTATTTAAGTATCAGGAAGGTTTTTCCCCTGCCAGCCACCCAGGGAGCTGCTGCCCCACAGGACAGTGTCGGAGCAGAGCAGTGCACAGGCTGTTCCCAGAGACATGCTGCAGCTGATGGACAGAATCCATGCTGTGGTCCAGGGCAGGGACTGGAAGGATACAGAGGCTCATGTCCATGCTCCAGGATGGAATAACCATGGACAAACTTTTCTTAAATTAAACAGATTATCAGAGTATACCAGAATCAAACAGACCAGGACAAGTCCTCTTTGGCACTGCCATGTCTCTACCATAAAACCCATTCTGGAGAAACCCCTCACCCAGCAGTTTCCCTTGGCTGTGAGCAGGGACATCAACTCCGATTGACTTCCCCAGTGATGGAGCAGCATCCCAGGGCGTTGGGTGCTGCCTTGGGGTCTCCATGTGCAGGTGCATTGGGTCAGTAGGGATCCTCACCTAGGGAACGTCCAGCAGAGATCAGGATAGAAGATGTGTCCCTCCCTGTCTCTTTCCCCTCCCAGTGCCAATGCACAGGTCTGGAGTCAGAGTACCCCAGGGTAATTCCACAGTGACATCAGGATTCCAAGGATTTCTGAAATTACAAAGCAACTTCTCCACTGTGCCTTTCACAGTGTTAAGCTGATTAGTACCATTTAAAAAGAAAAAAAAGAGTAGCTTAATTCTATATCTTAGCAAAGCTTCTTTGCCAAGTGCATTCAGGAGAAGAATCCCTCTTCCCAGAGGAGCTGAAACCATTAGGGAAGATTTGCTGCTGGAGTCCATCCTCTCCCAGCTCCCTACAGCTACTGTGTGTCCTGGGCTTGTTATTTATAAAAACTCAGGGAAAATATGTCAGAGCTGTAAGGGGCTGAGGCAAGGAGATGTCAAATCAGTTCTGTGTCACCTCCACAGACACAAACACACTGCTGGGTTCAGGCAAGTCCCACTTAGTGCAACTGAAGGATTTGAATCTCTCCTGCTTAGAAGCCTCCTGGATTTTGCCAACCTCCAGCTGCACTCTGTGAGAAGCAGCAGCTCTGACAGGAAAAATCATGGGCTGGAATCAAACCTTGGTGCTGGACTCCATGTGCCATAAGCAGCTCCCTGTGCTCACCAGGACGGGATGGATGTTGGTGCTGACAGCTCCCAGCTCTTCCCAAGCATTCCCATTTCTGACCTCTGCTCTCTCCCACCCACACCAGCAAAGCCCAGCACAGGACCCTGCAGGGACTGTGGGCACCAGCTGCCCACAGCAGCAGGGCGGAGAAACCCTTGGGAGGGTTGGGGATAACACAGCCAGACAGAAAGGGAAGGGACATGGAAAGGTGTGTCTGAGCAACTGGGGAGTGACACAATTAAAAGCACTTGTATGTTCCTGGCATGGTGAGCACAGAACCTGCACCACACGTGGCGGGCTGAGCACCACAGCTCAGGGCTGAGCAAAACGAGGTGGGTGGAATGGGGCTGAGAAAGGAGTCGTGATATTTGGGAAATGTAAATTAGAGCTCTAGCAGCGCTCAGCAAACAACAATCCAATGTGAATCCGTTGGGATGGAGCAGGTAAATGGTACAGCCTCTAAGAACTCTGGCTGGGTATGGGAGAGGCTCTGGCATCACGGGCTGTTCACGTGTGTCAGTAACAAGAAGTCACACTAAAATCATGTGGTGCTTTATTTTTGGAAGGATGATGTATTGCTCCTCCTGAGCTTAACAATTTCCTAATTCCACTAAAAGAATTATGATCTTATGATGTGAGCTCCTAAATAATGCATCACAGGTCAATTTACAAATGCACTACAGGCCAATTTACAAATACACTACAAAGCATCATTTGGCATGAAGAGGTTTTACACTCTGTAGAAATGAGGATGCATCCAAGTCTCAGGTACTGTGAGTGCCTGCTGTCTCTGCCCATCAAACATAGGCTCTTGGCATCAGCTGGGCCTGTAGTTTCTGACAGGTCTGTGCCTTCCAAAGCTGACCTGTCCCTTTGCAATGAGGGATTTGTGGGAAAAGTGGCTATTTTGCAAGTGCCACTTGCAGTCTCATATGCCTCAGAATCCCAGGAGTCAGATATCTCATCTGTAGGGATTGTGGTATGGGACAGTAGATACAACCCCCAGGATGGGGGTTCCAAGCACCTTGGAATGAGGTTGGCTCAGGGAGGGGCGTGAAAGCCCCTGACAAAACTCATCCCAAACAGGGGTAAATGCTGTGAAACCCATTTAAGAGATTCGTCCCCTTTATGAAAAGCACAACCACATGCAAAGGCTGTGAAGGGGCTCTCACTGGACCCGGCTGCTTCCCCTTCCAAGCAGCCCCTGTGGAGCCGCTGCGTGAGCTGGGATGGACAGAGCTGCCTCAGCGAGGAGAGGGCTCTGAGGGATGGGGATAGCTGGGTTTGTCACTGGCACAGGCTGCCCACAGTCCCATCCTGGGGGTGAGTCAGGGCCTGACTCAGTGGGTGACACAAGGGGTCTGCTCCAGCAGACCCAGGTCAGACGAGCACTGGGGCAGATATCCCCCAGTATCAGTGAGGAACAAGAAGGGAATGACTGGAAATAACAATTTAAATAAAAATCAAAATTATTGGTAATAATTTTGCTGCAAAGCAGTCTTTCTTTTCCTCTGCAGTTCCCCTGAAGGATGGACCCGGAGCTGCCGCCATCTCCATGGTGACTGCTCGGCACAGGGTGCTCGGGCGGCATCGGCACACGGCTGGCTCGGGTAGCCAGGCAGGAGCACGAGGGAGGACGCAGAGAGACGGGGGTACATTCCCAACAGGCTGCCATGTAGAGCCCCTTCAGGCCCAGCACTGGGCAGAGCCCCAGTCTCAGCACCCAGGAAGGCTGGACACCAACCCAGATGTGTGAGGGCAGGGGTGGCTCTGGCCCTGTTGGTGGCACTGGTCCGTGGTGATGGACACCGCACCAACACTGCCCTGCCCTGTGGCCGACCACAGCCACGACCCCTCTGCTGCACTCCAGTGCTGTTAGCGAGAGCTGCAGGCTCATTTATACCTATTTTTAAGTTGGAGATATTGTCTCTGCACTGGCTAAATATAAAAGTCTTGTACCATGTGGTGAGTAACGTTTGGCAAAGAGCCACGGCGAGGCAGCACGGCCGGGCTCCGAGAGCTGCACACGTGGTGCTCTGGGGTGGGAGACAGGAGAACAAAATCCCCCAGCGCCAAACTGCTGCTCGTTACATTCTGGACAGATACGTGAGAACAAGGGCCGTGCTTTGGGGCACACAGGGAAGGGGAGGGATGTGCTTGGATCCCCAGGCAGCTCAGCTCTGGAGGGATGCCTGTCTCTGCATGGGCAGCACACAGACCATATGGGGAGATGAAGGTGCAGGTGGGTCTGCACGACCTTTTGCACTTGCCAGGTATGATGGTTCAGTGCTGTGCTGGAGGCTGCTGTGTCCCCCTGGCTCTGCTGCCCCTTGTCCAGCCCTGCTTGCCCAGGGGGGGCTGCCCAGGGGCCTGACAGGCCCCTGCTGTGCTGCTCACACAAACCAATCCACCCCTGCAGAGGGTTTGCCAGACAATTCACAGATTTACACAGCACTATCCAGGCAAAGTCCTTGTCTCCCATCACTGAATTCAAAACCCTCTCCCGAGGGCAGCCAGTGGCCCCTTGCAGGGTCTGGGGTCCTGTATGTGGGGTCAGCAGCTCCTCACAGCCCCATCCGTCTCTGAGGCAGGACACGGGTCTCGGTGCCCACGGCTGCGGACCCATTACCGGGGCGAAGTGTCCCCCGTGTGTCACCCCCAGCCCACCGCGGCCAGGGAGTCCTGCAAGGACGCTGCTCACAGCAGCATCCAAGGGCAGCGACAGGAACCAAAAACCTCTTGCCTGCCAGCTTCCTGCCATTATGGGGAAATTCTCAGCGTGAAGGGGTTAAATGCCATCGGCTGGTGGGATCGAGGAAGAATCCCAGCCTTTGGAGTTCCTGGTTTGCTTTTGAAGAGTCCCGGCCGCTCTCTCCCCTCCGTGGGACGCGTGGAAGTGGCCCAGGGGAAGTGGGAACCACTTTGCCGAGAACTTATCCCCAAAACATGCGTGTGGCACCGCGGGCGCCTCGCCCCCCTCGGGGCTGCCCCTCCGCTCTCTCCTCGCCTCCCTCGGGGCTGCCCCTCCGCTCTCTCCTCGTCTCCCTCTGGGCTCCCCTCGCCCCCCTCCCCAGTCCATGCCCGGCCCCGGCATCACCAGGTGGCGCCCGCGGCGTCTGGAATTGCCTTCCCGGCCGAAATAAAGGGAAGGAAACCGCGGAGATGGGCGAGGAGGAACTGCACGCTTGGGGAATGCGCATTTGGGGGATGCTCGTGGGGGCCCCTCGCACGGCACGGCGGGGACAGTGGGGCTGGGGACAGTGCGATGGGTCCGGCCAGAGCGAGGCTCTGCCCCTGTTTGAGCCCACCCTGGTGCGGGAGGTATCGGGAGAAAAGAAGGTTCCAGGGATACCCGAGAGCCCCTTCCAGTGCCTAAGGAGTCTCCAAGATAGCTGGAGAGGCACTTGAAATAAAAGCCTGGAGGGACAGGACAAGGGGGAATGGCTTCACACTGAGAGAGGGTTAGATGGGATACTGGGAGGGAATTCTTCCCTGGGAGAGCGGTGAGGCCCTGGCACAGGGTGCCCAGAGAAGCTGTGGCTGCCCCATCCCTGAGAGTGTCCAAGGGCAGGTTGGACGGGGCTTGGAGCAACCTGGAATAGTGGAAGGTGTCCCTGCCCATGGCAGGGGGTAGAATGAGATGAGCCTTAAAGTCCCTTCCAACACAAACCAGTCTGTGATTCAGTTATTCCTTGGATTTCAATGTTTTTTCAACCGATTGCTCAGAACTTCAAGGATTTGTTGCTGATTCAAGCATGCATTTTCTCCGTGGTGATGGTAACTCACCTCCTGTCCAAGGATGTGATTCATCACATCTTGCACAAGATGGAACAAGGTTGATCCAAGTCCCCCCCACCACACAGGGTGGGGGTTGTTAAGTGCTTATCTCTGCAATAAAGGGCATCTAACACTGTGATCTTTAACTTCCAATAATCACTTGGTTTATTACTTTTGCTGTGCTATCCCAGGTATCTTGGTTTGCATTTCACAGACTTTACTCACTGCAGACTGTAAATTTACTCTCAAGGAATCCAAACCCAGAAGAAAGCACTGAAATTTTCCAGTCTGACCTTGTCCATGTCATAAACTGTGGCACTGCTCAGCATGTTCCTCCCTGCCTGCAGCAGCTTCTGCAGGAAAAACTCGGAGGGGCAGGAGTCTCCTTCTGTTTTTCAGGAAACTGCTCCATGAGGGTTTGTCTTGGCTGGTCACACTCATCCCACTCTGACAGTTTGGAGCCCCAGCCTGCAGTCACTGGGTCTCAAATCACACCTGCCTGCCAGCCCAGAGAAACCTGAAACCAGCACTCTCCTTATAGGTGTTTGTAAGTCGCAATCCAATTACTGTAATGATCTTTCTGTTAAACCAAACAGGCTAAGCTCTTTAGTTCAGGGTGTTGAATGTAGTTTAAAACCAGACCTTCATTTTTGATTCCTCAACTTCCAGTTCCAAATGAGGAGTAGTCACTGGTTTGTGGGGTCTTGTTCTTTTAATTTTTAAATATAACTGAATCTGAAACCAATTCCAAACTCAACCTAAATTAAAGAAAGGCAGGGTTGTATAAAATAAACACAAATACACTCATAGCACTGGAGTGCTGAAAATGTTCAGAAGCTGGATGAAGGCTGTTCATGCTGCCCTGACACAGAGCACTGCACCAGTTATCCCCACCACTGAGGGTATTCAACAGGTAGTCCAGGAGATGGGACTGATGATCCTTGTGGGTCCCCTCCAGCTCAAAATACTCTATGATTCTATGACTCCGTGGTATCACTGGATAAAACACAATTTGTTCTGCAGTGCTCTGTTGCCTTGGAGCTGTTTCTGACAGCAGGGATGCAAGGTTCCTTTGCACCCAGCTTGGGGGTTAAAAGTGGTGCAGATTTCTCCATGTGTTGCCAGCTGTAACATCCTGGCCCCAAAGGATGTCCATCCCAGGCAAGCCAGCATTTGGGATCTGTGATATATCCCAGTGCTGTCCTGCTCTGTCCTGCTCTGTGCCAGGGGCTGGCAGTCAGGAAAAGCGAGTGGGAGAAAGGGAGTTGCAAGAAGAGTTTGAGTAAACCAGGAACAAGTGCCCAGTGGATCGACTCACAGCACTGAGACCTGCTGGGTGCTGGTTCCACACACATCACACCAGCATCCCCAGCAGCAGTGTTCTGGTTCTGCTGGGATTCCTGATCTCTCTGCTCCCACTGCTCCCTCCCAGCCTCTGCCTACCCCAGGGAGCTGCTGCTGCTCTTGCAGCTGTGCTATCTCACTGTTTTTTCTGGGTGACATTTGTACCATCCTGGAGCTGAATTCTCACCCAGTCTAGACTTGATGTTTTGCCCTTAATCAAATCTCAAGCATTTAACAATTCCAAGAACACTGTAGAGAAACCAAATTTTTTTAAGAAAATTAAATATAGATGAAATGTAAATAGTGGGTCAGAAGTGAACTTCCATACATAAAGTCAGAAGTATTGGGGCAGACCAGCCCCACATGACTGTTAAACCATAGCTGCACCCGAGGAGAATGGGCAGAGCTTTTGTTCACTTTGTTCACAAGCCTCTGGTTTGAAGCACAAGGATAAACCTGTCTGCTCAGCAGCATGCTGTGGGAAATGAATCAATTAGTGCCACACATTAGGTGGCTTTGGAGCCTTTATACATTTGGAGGACATAATCTGCATTTATTCTTTGCTTAAGAAAGTACCTCTGGCTTGTTTTCCTAAGGGTTATTTTCCCATTTGGTGCTGTACTAATGAACAAAGCTCTGGCTCCTCGGTGGAGTGCAGAACCTGGTCCATCCATTTATCTCTCCTAGAGCAACCAAATGGCATCTGCTGTCTTGAGCAGGAAATGAGAAATTAAAAGGCAACAGGAGGTTATTTTTTTATTTCCCTCTCTCCTCCACAATAATAAACGTCTCCAAGTGTATGTGCTGTGTGCATTGATTACTTGAACAACTGGGCATGAGGCAAATTGTCCTTAAGCACCACGGCAATAGATGTGTCTGCTACAATTGGAAAAATCCCATTAGCTTCTCAAAATAACCAGGTTTATATATTTTCCAGAGCACAGGGTAAGCAAAAACATTTTAAGCTAATCAATAAGAAACAAAATAAGTCAATTTTCTCAGACTGTTTCAGCATGGAGGGACACAACAGCTCAAATACATGCAGTGGATCATTCAGCCAGGCTAGAGCTAACAGCTGCTATTACAGCGTTCATCACATTCATTCCAGCCTATTTGAAATTCCTGTCAAAAACACTTAGGTGGAAAAGACTAAACTCATTTGACTTGGAAAGGGCATTGGCACAATGGAGGCAATAAACTGACAGGTACCTGGCAGTGCCTCTGGAAGGGCAGGGGCTTAATCTAGGAAGCAAAGTTCAAGACAAAAAGCCACACCCCAAACAACTGCTCTCCTGACTGGCATTATCTTGCTGGCACACGGTTTGGGGCTGGTGGAGCTCCCTGGCTCCAAGGCCCAGCCCTGCTGCCACTTTCAGTGAAGGTCTCTGTGCCCAGCTGAGGGTCCTGACCCTCAGGGTGCCACTGAGCATCCCAGAGCAGGGGCATCCCATGGCATATCCCCTCCCTGGCCACAGCCTGAGCTGGAAGGGGAGAAGTGCCCAGGACATGTCCCACCAGTAGGCAGGGCAAGCTTGGACTGTCCCACTAAGTTAGCAAAGAGGCATAGGAGAGAAATTTTTCCCTGTGAGGGTGAGCAGGCCCTGGCACAGGTTGCCCAGAGCAGCTGTGGCTGCCCCTGGATTCCTGGAAGTGTCCAAGTCCAGGTTGGACAGGGCTTGGAGCAACCTCGGCTAGTGGGAGGTGTCCCTGCCCATGGCAGGAGGCTGAGAACAGACAAGCTTCAAGATTCCTTCCAACACAAACCAGTCTGTGATTGTGTGTTTCTATCCATCCTTCAGCTCTACCCCAGTATGGATGACGTGCTGTGGGTGGCTGTAGTTCCCTTGAACATCCTCCACTGCTGTCTGTTCATGATTTCATGACTGGCTGCTGACTAACATGATAACTAACATCTCTCTCTAAGCATATGTGGAGTAATGCTCCACACAGGCACGCCAGGTTTGCTAGACACCTTTTCTATCCATTGAATACATGTGTTATATATATATTACTTACATACTACTTATTTGCTCTACTCTATGCTGCAGCCACCTACAGCATCAGTTGGAATGCAGAGACCTGTATCATGAACACCTGGTGAGCCCAGGCCTGCATCAGCCCAGTAACGTCCTGGTATCCCTTATATGACAGGGAAGGCTTCCCTGTCCCAGAATCCATGACACTGATTTTGGCACACAGTGGCACCAGGCACAAGGCAGCAGCAGCTCAGCAAGGGGCTGAGCATCCTACCTGCCTCCTGTCTCTTCCCTGCCCTCTGTCCTGGCTTGTCTCCACTGTGCCCCACTAATGAAGCCCCCAAAACCATTTTTGTGAGCTTAATGGGGACATACTTGCACAGACAGCTCCACTGGGCTCCTGAGCAGTGTCAGGCAAGTGCAGCTGGAGAAGGGTGGCCCAAGCCCTGGCGCCGGTGCTGTGCCCTCACCTCTGCACAGCCCAGCTCTTGGCCAGGCAGGGCAGGGGGAGACTGACCTCGGCTTCCAACAACTCACCTCAGGTCAGCCTTTCATTCCCTTCAGGAAGAAACACAATTAAATTTGATTAGCTTGCATATTTTATGCTACTGGAAAGTATTAATATAAGCATTAGCAAAAAAGAGATTCATCATATCTAATAGATCATTGTTAAAAACTATATTAATAAAATTACAACTTTGCACAGAACAAGTTACTCAAATGCAATACTGAAATGTCAGTCCAAGCATTAATTAATAGATATTCACGGTATCTAACAAATCAAACTGCTTTTCACCTGCTTTTCATACACCAGTTCTGTTGTTTCTGCTTCAGTGTCAGTAGCTGAAAATCTCCCCCTCTCTCATCTGTGTCCCCAGCCAAACCAATTCTCCTGCTCCTCTGCAGCCGGAGCTGCAGCCGTGCCTAATGACAGGGAAGGAGGGCAGGAAAGCCTGTCAAACAGGATTATTCACAAAAAACAGCTAAGTGGATTTAAAATTGCAACCTGTCACTGCCTTCTGCAAGTCATTTAGGAAGAGCTGGAAACCAGAATAACAATTTTATCAGGAACAGAAAACCTAAGAAAGAAAGAAAAAAAGGATTTGTGGGAGGAGGCAGCCGGCTCAGCCGTGGGCTGAACTGGGGGTGGTGGGCTCAGGTCGCAGAATCCTGAGGAAACAGGGAGGAGTGGGGAATGATGTCTGTTTTTCCTGGGAACAGATTAGCAAAAGACATAGAGAATACAGAATTCTAGATGTATTTTTAATATGGAATAGATGTACTCTATTAAACAGAGGATTATATATAATAAGTATTACATATAGAAATAAATAATCTAACATACATTTATATATTTAAATATATATTTGTGTATGTAAATATATAATACTCTGGTATATATTTTTATATACATATATATGCACATACATATAACTTCTTTAAACTTAATTGTTCCTGTGACAGCAGAAATAATGATGCTTCGTTCCTCTCTGTCTCCTTCCTTTCCATCCCAAAAACCACTTGCAGGCAGGTTCAGGAGTTTTCAGAAACCTCAAGAAATATCTAACTGAAGATAAGCACAATTTTATTCTCCAGTGTTCAGCTCCTTACAGAGACTCTTGCAATCCAAACCCTCTGGTAGCTTGGTCAGGAAGAGAAGGCAGACTGTGGGTCAGGAATTTTGCCCCCATCCAAGGCTGTGGCTGGAAGAGCTTGGGTGGGTGCTGTCCCTCACAAGTCTCAGATCCAGGCTGTGGATTATGAAATCTGTCAGTCTGTAACACAGATCAGCGTGGCTCTGGGTGATGTGCAAGGAGGGCCAATGCAGGACCCTCCTGGAGGTCTGAGAGCCCACGCGTGGGCAGAGCTGTGGCGCCTCTGCCATGGCACTGCTGCTGGAACAGGAGCCCCTGTGGGCTCCCATGGAGCGAAAGGCATGGTAGGACCAAAAAACTCTTTCTGTGCAGCCACCTAAAGCATCTGTTTATTTAGTGATGTGACCCAGCAGTGAGAACATGAACTGGGAGCAGAAACAAGGACATGAGTAAACCCAGTGACTAAATCTCAGTGCTCCTTGTCCTGTGTCCTACTGCCTGCATCGGGATCTGCAGGACAGAGCTGGGATCTCCCCACTGAACCCCACTGACACCACATGGATTAGATTACAGNAACTCTGATACTATTAAAAATTTGAAAGAAAAACAAACTCAGAAGCTACAAGTACTGTCTCACTTTGATGGAGTGTCAGAAAAAGTTACTATCACAGTTTGGATCTGGCAGGCCTGCTCAGGCCTGGTTGTATCCAAGAACTCCTCCTGCCTCTGTTCCACCTGTGGTGGGGCTGGCTTGGGGCAGGATCAGTTCTGAGGGGCAGGATCAGCTCTGAGGGGAAGGATCAGCTCTGGGGCAGGATCAGCCCTTAAGGACAGGATCAGATCTTGAGGCAGAATCAGTTCTGAGGGGGCAGGATCAACTCTGAGGGGCAGGATCAGATCTTGGGGCAGGATCAGCTCTGAGGGGAAAGATCAGCTCTGAGGGGGCAGGATCAGCTCTGAGGGGCAGGATCAGATCTCGGGGCAGGATCAGTTCTGAGGGGGCAGGATCAACTCTGAGGGGCAGGATCAGATCTTNTATATACATATATATGCACATACATATAACTTCTTTAAACTTAATTGTTCCTGTGACAGCAGAAATAATGATGCTTCGTTCCTCTCTGTCTCCTTCCTTTCCATCCCAAAAACCACTTGCAGGCAGGTTCAGGAGTTTTCAGAAACCTCAAGAAATATCTAACTGAAGATAAGCACAATTTTATTCTCCAGTGTTCAGCTCCTTACAGAGACTCTTGCAATCCAAACCCTCTGGTAGCTTGGTCAGGAAGAGAAGGCAGACTGTGGGTCAGGAATTTTGCCCCCATCCAAGGCTGTGGCTGGAAGAGCTTGGGTGGGTGCTGTCCCTCACAAGTCTCAGATCCAGGCTGTGGATTATGAAATCTGTCAGTCTGTAACACAGATCAGCGTGGCTCTGGGTGATGTGCAAGGAGGGCCAATGCAGGACCCTCCTGGAGGTCTGAGAGCCCACGCGTGGGCAGAGCTGTGGCGCCTCTGCCATGGCACTGCTGCTGGAACAGGAGCCCCTGTGGGCTCCCATGGAGCGAAAGGCATGGTAGGACCAAAAAACTCTTTCTGTGCAGCCACCTAAAGCATCTGTTTATTTAGTGATGTGACCCAGCAGTGAGAACATGAACTGGGAGCAGAAACAAGGACATGAGTAAACCCAGTGACTAAATCTCAGTGCTCCTTGTCCTGTGTCCTACTGCCTGCATCGGGATCTGCAGGACAGAGCTGGGATCTCCCCACTGAACCCCACTGACACCACATGGATTAGATTACAGGGTCCTGTAATGGACATGGATGTTGTTCAAAATAATGGACAAGGAGAGCCCATTCTGTTACTCTGTGTATTGCAATAATTTCCTCCTCAAGCTTAAACTGTCACCTTCTGGTGACAAACACTCAGAGCATTGCCATCGAGTTGTGAGATACTCAGCACAGAGAAAAAAATTGCAATTTATAGAAGTATTTTGCTATTTGACTGACTATTAACACTACTTAATAAAATAACAGAAGAAAGAAATTTTCTGCTGTTAGAAATTTCTGCTTGAATAAGTATGAGACACTATCAGGCAATTATTTCATCACAATCACCCATTTTTCACTGGTAATTGCTGTGCTAAGGCTATACTCCACAATGGCCCTCCAGTACTGGGCCCTAAGAACTCTGATACTATTAAAAATTTGAAAGAAAAACAAACTCAGAAGCTACAAGTACTGTCTCACTTTGATGGAGTGTCAGAAAAAGTTACTATCACAGTTTGGATCTGGCAGGCCTGCTCAGGCCTGGTTGTATCCAAGAACTCCTCCTGCCTCTGTTCCACCTGTGGTGGGGCTGGCTTGGGGCAGGATCAGTTCTGAGGGGCAGGATCAGCTCTGAGGGGAAGGATCAGCTCTGGGGCAGGATCAGCCCTTAAGGACAGGATCAGATCTTGAGGCAGAATCAGTTCTGAGGGGGCAGGATCAACTCTGAGGGGCAGGATCAGATCTTGGGGCAGGATCAGCTCTGAGGGGAAAGATCAGCTCTG
>VXBX01003263.1:691537-743788 GCA_013400415.1 Scytalopus superciliaris | reverse complement strand
CGGCCCCGCGCCCGTCCCCCCGGGTCTCTATGCAAGCGGGCGGCGGTGCGGGGCCGTCCCGCCCGGAGAGTTGCACATGGAACTGGGACTGTGACCGAACGGTGCTGCCAGGCACGGGGCGCCGGGCAGCGCTGCCGATATCCCTGGAATAATGCTCTATTTTGTTTACCTGCTGTATCGGATGGGAGTTTGCAGGAGAGTGGTAGCGTGGTGGTTTTCTCCTGGTTTTGTTTTATTTGGGTTTTTTTATTATTATTTTTAAATCAGCTGTGAAAATGTTACAGATCTGCACAATTTTTTAGGCGTGCGTGTGTGTGTGATTTCGTTGTGGTTTGGGTTTTTCCTTTGGCGGGTGGGAGCGGTGGTGCTTTTTGTGCCGAGGGGTTTTGGGTTTGGGTTGGCAATAACTGATTTTGATGACTAGCTCTCTCAAGTGCAAAGACTTCCTATGAGTGATGCAGGGCCAACAGCAGCCCTGTGTCTGCAGAGTGCCTTCAAAACTCAGCTGTTCCAGCCGGTGCCAACCTGTGAAAGCTCCACAGAATCCCATTATCTACTACTCCAAAAACTACTTAACAGTTTCCTTGCAGTAATCACACCGAGGAAGCCAGGACAAAAGGGCCTATTGTTAGTGGAATTTATTTCTTATTTCCATCTGAGCCTTTTAACTGTTATTTCCATGTCTTGCAAGTTTGGGCTTCATTTACTTCAAATTTACAAGAATTTAGCCTTTTGGGATTTTTGGGGGGTGGTGGTGTCTTTTTTTTGTTGTTGTTGTTCTTTTTCCCTTTGATTTTGTCGTGGGATGTACCTCCAGCCGGCAAAGAAGGAAATCTTATCGTTGTGATGTACCAAGAAAATTCTAACAACTGTCATTTTAATTGCAGACATGCATTGAAGAGATGTCTATCCATTTTAAGAATTTTAATACAAATCCTGGTTTTTAGAAAACAACTTTGTGCACTGTTATGTATCACATGAAACACTGACTTTCACACAGGTCGTTAATCCTGATTTATACCTCAATAGCAGTAAAAGGTGGGTGGGTTGATTTATCTAAGGACAGTGTTTAAAAAGCAGGCAAACCAGAAGATTGCTGTTTTACCTAACATTTAGTCATTTTTTAATGCAGTATTTTGCTTGCCCTCAGGTCCTGGCCCAGTGTGATGCCAGCTTGTGAGAGGAAGGCTGTGCTCAAAGGCAGCGTTTAGGAAGGTAGAGTGCCCTTAATGCAACAGGCCCTGTAAGATTAGGCTCGTGTTCTTTACTGGAAACAACATGGTTTATTGGGGTGAAATTCTAAAGGTCGGTTATTTATGAAATTTAAGCTTTTAATCTCATTGCATTATCACTCTCTAAAATTATAAATTGTATCTTTATTTGTTTCCTGGTCTGCTGAAGGGGTGGGGTGGGAGGAGACTTGTGCCCCCTCTCAGCTGGAAGATCCAAGGAGTTTGTTTACATCTGTTATCTTCCTCTCTTTGCCCCTTTAAAGATTTGCACACTAAACCTGTAATTCCTTTTTTTTCCCCTTCTTTTCTGCCCCATCCCAAGAAGACCTGGAGTTATCTTACATCACAAAGGTTGAGCAATGATGTGTTAAAGGGTTTTTAATCAGGCTAACTGAAAACTAACTGCCATGATTCCTCTGTGCAGAAAAACTTTGTGCCTCAGCACTGGAAGAACAGTGTGCAGTGTTGGTTTGATTCTATGAGTGAAATCACAGTGATGGAAATGAAACGTCTAATTTGTGCTTTAGTCAGAATTGGACACTTTTTGTAGCAATGTGAAGTATCTACTGAAAATTTGACCATAGTTACATCCTGAAAACATGTTTCTCCTCCTGAGCTCACATGTATCCTTGCAGCAAGGACCTGTTCTGATACTGTCAGTGTCACTGATACAGTCACAGCTGAAAACAGAGGGCTGGAGGAGTCAGTCCTGGGGACTGGTCCCTCACTGCTGCCTGTGCCTGCTTGTAGCAGAAAAATTGAGCCAGCCCCCATTTTTAAGTGAAAATCGACAATCTCATCGCAGCTTATCTTCCAGAAATTCCTGAAAATGAATTGGAAGCCAGAGGACTCCCATGTTAGGATAGCAGGGGAATAACTCATATGGATAGGGGTTTCTTTTAACCCAAGTATTGCACTGAAAGCTAAGGAAGCTCGCCTGTTGCCATGTCTGCAGCTTCAAAACTGCACATCTGAAGTTTTAGAAAAAATGCCATAAATTCACATCTCAGCTACTGCCATGGTTCAATTTGCCTTAAATTCAATGGGAATGTACAGTTTCTAGCACCCAGCACGCCTTGCTCTAGGTCAGTACATTGACAGCAGCTTGTTCTGGTTGATAAAAGCAGGTATTTACTGTGTCCTCCCCAAGAGACAGCAGACCCCTCATGTTCTCCAGTGCCTCTGTTTCCCCCACTGCCTGTGTTGCGACTGAGGAATAAGGCAAAAACAGGTGTTTGGTGGCACAGCAAGTGCAGCTTTGCTGAGCCTGGCAGAGCAGCTGAGGGCAGCCTGCTGAGCCCTGCCTTGTGCTGAGCCTTTCTGTGGTACATTCTAGTTCTGGCCCAAAAGGTGTGTTTGTTAAACAAGGGAGCATTCAAGCAGCCGTGACATGGTCTGATCAGGGTTCTGAATGTATTTGGGTGTTCAATGTTCTATGTAATTGGTGAGACAGTACAAAGTGTACAGCTCAGTAGTCTGATCTTCTAAATACTCTGAAGTGTTTTGGTGCTTGTTAAACATAGGCCTTGTCTATGAAAAACCTGAAAAAAAAAATCATCCTGCTTTAACTTGACTGAGTAATGAAAGCTATATTATCTTCAACACTTGAGGGAAATGTATCAATATAAAGGTACTCTTTTATTGCTTTTCCCTGTGGGAATATGTTACACCCATGTCAATACAGAGGTGGTATATTGCTCTTTTCACAGTGAGAATTGCAAATATATAATTGTTTTGGAAGAAAAATTACATTCCCAGCCAAAATATTTCCTGACAGTGCAGAAATTGTGTAAACAATGCCTTGGTTTAAGGCTGGTCTTGTGGCCACACATTTTGCTGTACATAATGATTGTATTTTTAAAAATCCAAACTTGTTCTGTTGCAAGAAAGTGTGTCTCTGGTATCCCAGTGTCCGTGATTGTAACTGTGCCATGTTCTCAGCCTCGGTCCCAATACAAGTGTGGTTCTGCTCAACATGATGCTCAGGCTTTGTTGATGCTGATGGTGCTGGAGCTGATGTGGAATTCTGTGGCTGTGGGATTCTGGCGGTTCTGCTTCTCTCAAAAGAATGTAAAGCAAGTTATTTGCAAAGGGCATTTTAAATAAAGGGCAGCTGGCTCTTTATGACTTCCTCACTTGGGTACTCATTGTGTGCAGGTGTTGCTTGGGGTCAGATTTCCTCAAGGAGTGACAAAATGCAGAAACGTCCATGTTCTTTCAGAATTTTGTATGAACAGGAGTGACACATGCGGTCCTTGCCTTTGCAATGCATGGACAACTCCCACGAGGTAAATGGAGATCGGCTGGAGCTTGGCTGCTGTTGGAAGCTCTGTCACTCTCCAGGTTTGTATAGCAGGGAACCCAGACACCATTCCTTATGGACCCTCACTGTCCCCTTGGGCAGCACTGTTTGTATTCTGGTGGGATTTGAGTCTTGCTCTAGAGGCAAACATGTATGAGCATGGTTCCAAGGGGAGATGGTATTAAATACTGATGTTCACATCTTGCAGCCTGCTCCTGCAGTGCACGATGCTCCTTGTGCAAAACGTGTCTGTCAAAGATTCTCCTTCCTGTCATGTTGCTGCAGCACAGTGTTCTAGAACCTCATCTTTGTAGGAATCCAGCATCTATCTGACTGCCAGAACTTTGTGTTAGGGCTGACAGTGTTGGGTAACTGTGTGTGCAGCAGATAAGAAGGATCTTAGAGTAGATTTTTAGTGCAAAACAGCTAAAGATATTCGAGTGAGCTGTAGTGAGGAGAAATGGGTCCGAGTGTGTTGCTGGGGCTGGGTGTGTTGGGTTTTGGGGGGTTTGTTGATTTTGGGGTTTAATTTGTGTAGACTAAGGGTTTGTTAGTCTGTAATCAAGAACCTCCCTGTGTTTCCCAAGTCAGTGTGTGTGTGTATGTGTGTATGCTGACTTCACTGGGGTTGGCATTGGAATTCCTGCCCTGCCACAGATGATCTCAGCCCAGGTGATCTCAGTCCTTATCATGCTGAAGAAACGCCCAGTGAAACTTGAACTGATCACCCACGATGGGCCAGAGAAGAGATGGACTTGCACAAAGCTCCAGAACAGCACTGTAAATTCCCTATGGCTGTTATAAATTTCTCAAGGGTACAACTGCTCCAGCACACACCCCATGGGGGCTGCTTTGCTGCTGTCAATGCCAGAGGTGACATATTGTGCATAAAGCAAATTCTGTGTGTAATTCCTTAATCTGCACTATCCACCGAGTCTCGGATCCTACATCAACTGCTTTAAAATTGGAAGTCATTTAACCAGAACTTGCAAGTTGTTCAAGTAAGTCTTAAAATATTGGAAGCAGCTGTTCTGTAATGACTTTATTCTGTTTTGGCAGTCTCCGGTCTTTTGGAGGTTTTGGCAAAGAGGAGACTGATCAAGAAGCCACAGCTTTGTTTTGGTAGACCTTGACACAGAGAGAGTTTTAGGAAAATGGTGCCTGACATGTAACTTCAGCTTTAATGATTTAAACTGCTATTTATTTCTACAAAGTTCTCTATGGGAACAATATAAAAAGTGCTTAGTGAATAGATTTGGTGTCCAGGTACAGACAGATCCCAGATGTTTCTCTCCTGCTTGACAGACTGGTAACGATTGTACAAGAAATGCTGCAGCAACTGGACTGGTCAGGATGATCAAAAATTGCTAAAGGTTTTGCCTTTTGATACAGTCATGTTAGTTTGTGATACTAACAGGTGAAAGGGGACGTTTGAGGTCACTTTTGGGGATGGTTATAAATGGACTTCTCGGTGAAAACTAAACTGAAATTGAAGCTGGTTGGTTTTTTCCCTTGAATTACAAATTGCAAAAGGTACAGATCAGCATTTGTAGCAGATGTCCCTTCACAGTTCCTCATTTGTGGGGATATTCATCTAATCCTTTGTTTCTACAGTGTTACTACAGTTACCCCAGTTTCAACAGTCAGGGGAGAGGTGCACTGTATCTATTCCTGTCCAGAGAGGTAACTTGAAAGATAAGTCTCTGCAGATATTCTGAAAATACTTTGTGCAAAAGCATAAAATAGGTACATTTTAGAGGTCAAAACTGAATCTTTTGTAGTTCTTAGGAAACACATAATGTGCCTTATGTCTGACTTCCTCTGCTGGGCTGTGGTTTCTTCCCCTTGCACGTGCTTCCAAACAGAGCCCAGGTGTGCTGCTCCAGCTCCTGGGACTGAGCAGGGGGAGAAGTGTGTGCAGGTAACTTTGGGGTGCTGCTGTACACACACAGCTGTGACAGTCAGTGTATTAAACACTGCACCTCCTTGCCTTGTTAGGAGAGAGAGAAAGTGATCCAGGCATAGCAGCGTAGGGCTGGTGAAATCCTGGCTGGGAAGGGCAGGGATCTGCCATGGGGCACAGTGGGGTGGGTCTGTGGGGTGGGACTGCCAGCTTCCCTAAACAGTTGTGTGGAAGGGCAGAAGCAGGGTGTCCTGCTGGGCACAGGGGCAGCTGGGGAGAAGATGGGTTCCATTTTCCTGCTCTGGGTATAAAACATCCTTCAGTGTGTGTGTTGTGGATATAATGGGTTTTTTTCCCCTTTATGGTGCTAAGCAGATTCAAAAATGGAAACAAAGTTTGCCCAATGAGTGTGCCCTCCATCAAGGATGAGTTTGATGTTTAGACTGAGTTTCCCTACACCACTAATCATGAAAATCTCTTTTAATCTGTGTGGAACTTTATAGTGATGATTGTTGCAGTGTGACTCAGGGGAGTGTGTGTTAAAGAATGAGATTAGTGATAACTTTATTCCTTGAATGAACAACAGCAATATCACAGACCTCTGTTTTGTATGGGGAGTTTGCTACTGAGTTTACTGATGATGAACAAAGTTAAGATAAAAGCTTGCTAACAAAGTGCTTGAGTCACTGAATTTCTAATGTTTGAGACCTTGACTCACCTTATTTTGGGATACTCTGCCTCATCCCAGATTGGCTGCCTCTTTTCTGCTGGGTTTCTGGTTTCAAATATTATGTTTGCTTTACTGTGGGTTTTGCTTTCCCTTGGCTTGTTGAATCTTTTGGGTTTTTCTTTAATTAAAGGAAAAAATGGAGAGAAGATTCACCTCTGAATTTCTGTATAGCACAATCCACCCAGATTCCAGAAATACATGCCACGCACTCCACATATTTTTGCAATACAGTTTAAGGAGAGCACTGTATGTTTAAGATATTTCCAAGGCCTGGACTTTCAGCAAAGAAATAGCTTGGAAAAGCTTATTTCCGAAAGAACTGGGTCAGCCTGGAGTGAATTAGAGTTCACAGATACTGAGGCATTTACTGTGTTACAGTATTGCTGTACTTCAGCCTCTGCAGTGACAGTTACAGATTGCTGAGCATAAATATTTATGCATATGTACCAAGTTGTATCTGGTGTCCACAATTTGGGAAACATCCACATTTTTCTTCTGCCAGCATAGAAAAGCAGGAACTGTGTGCCTGCACTCACTGAGTGTCAGACCAGTAGCATAGAAATGTCGGCGTGCATTTATTTAGCCAATTATAAGCACCTAAAAAGAGTATTCTATATTCTTTTCAAGCACTTCTGACCTGGCACAGATTAATTTTCAGCATTGCTAAACCAGAAGGCTCCTGTGGTGATTAAAGCTGCGCAGCCCTTACCTGTGGCTGGGACAGTGACCCGTCTGACTCGTCTGAAGGGTTTGTGGGCAGCACTGTCTGCAAAGGGAACCAACCTTGTGTCACCTCTGTGTTCCTTGTGATGGAGACACGGAGCCAAACCTGCCCGGCTGACCTACTGAGAGCTCAGGGATACATATTCCTGGATTCTTTATAGGCTTTACGAGACTGGAGTTGCTCAATGTGCACGTGGTGGCAGCTGTTCCAGGTGTTGCAGTGACTGTCATCTCTCAGGGTTTCCAGCACTCAATAGTTAACAGCACGTAACTGATGGGGAACTGGAGTTCATTTGGCAAACATGTTTGTTCATCCTCATATGGAGACATAAACTGTGCTATTCCAGGATGTAAACACACCTAAGAAATGTGTTGGGTATCCTGAGTGCCTACAATAGAATTGTTAATATAACTTTGTGACTGAAGTTGTGTTTGTGTGCTTACACTGTTTGAATCTGAACTTGACTTAGTCTCTGATTCTATACATGTATGTGTGCTGAATTCCCTGTGCTTTTATAACCCCATTGAAATCAGAGCCTTATTTAAGCAAATTTAACTCCAGCCTGCATTTAAATATTTCACATGCTCCTAGTAGTGTGATCTTTCTCCTATTTAAAAGTTGCAATTTCATTATAAAAGAAAGCCTTCCTTCCCCTATGCCTTTAGCTGGATTTTCTGATGTCTATAATGTAAACTTCATTTATTCTAGCCCCCTTCTATGGATGTTTCTTATCTCGAAGTGATACTGGGTTTATGTAAATTGTGAATCCATCTTGAAATGCCAACAGGTATATAATTATTGGTTTTTAAATGGCTGTTTCAAAAGAAAGAGACATGGTGGAACACTGGGAGTAGTGACCAGCCAGGAGGAGAAGCCCCTTGGGATCCTTCCGGACCTGTTCCTGCTCTCCCATGCCAGCAGCCCTGAGAGCACAGGGGTGCCTGTTGCTCACATTTTTGGAAGCTGTGTGCCCCGAATCAGCTGCACAGCAGGGCTGATGGTGCCCTGTGGGATGAGCAGCATCCCAGCTGGAGCAGTCCCAGGGAATGCCCACGATAGCTCAGAGCAAGGATGGAGGTGCATCCCAAACACTGCAGCTGCTCAGGGCTCTATCAAAGAGCAGGACTTAGACGGAGCCGTCACTGTGTTTTTTTGAGTTTTCAGCTGATGCCAAGAGCTACATAAGCCCCTGAACTATGTCAGAACTGGAGGGAGAACAAAGGTGCCCTGAGCTTGCCTTTCCCTCCTGCCCTGCTGCCTCCTCTGCACTCAGGAGCTTTGTGAGCCTGAGTCTGTGGGTCATTGTAGGGGGGTGCGGTCACATAGATAAAAACATACATGTTCCAAAATTAAAAAATAACGGTTTTCAGTTCTATACTTCAGTAAGGAACTGCTGTGTTGCTTTGGTGTAAGTACTAGACCAGCAACTTTGCAAAGAGAAGTTCCTTTGTGTGGCCCCACCCTCCACTCCCAAGAAAACTGGATATACTCTCTGGGATCCAGAGGGTGGATGGAAAACGTATGATTTGGGCAGGCTCCAAATTGAATTAATCTGAAACTGTCACAATTTTTATTCGCTTGAAATGGGGTCAATTTCAAATCAATCTCTTTGCAAGATGAAACACACTGACTTCAAAACAGGCTTTTGTGGGGATCCATCACAGCACTTATCAAATTAACAAAGGGCTGAGCCAGCAGTGGTGAGAAAAAGGGAACATTTCCCTCCTGTATTATGGTGTATAACAGGTAACGAGGTGTCCTCAGCTGGGGCTCCAGCTTTCTTCCAAGGGCAGGTATTATTTTTAAGTCTAAAAACTATCCTTATGGGAAAAGCAAATACTTTTTTAAAATCCTCAGGGAAGGTTCAATCTGAAAAGTAGTGATTGCAGGACTCAGGGAGGATTATGATAATTTATTTCAATTAATTCAATGCAAAACAGATTATATATTGCTGTGTTTCACCATCTTGTGGAAAATCTAGCATTCAAAATGCAGCATAATCAGATTTTGATTTATGCAGACTGTCTCTGGGAGACACCATGCCAGCCCCTTGTTTTGCAGTGATGGGAAGCTGATGTTTCCTTGAGGGTGGGTTTTAGCAAGGCTGGAATGAGCTGGGGCTGGGGTGCCTGCTCCTGGCTCTGCTGCTGCAGCTCTGTCAGCAGGTGTTGGGGTGTCCCCTCCCAAAAACCTGTAGCCTGTAGATTAAAGGGAGTGATAGCCATCTCAGGGGCTCTTGTCTCTCCAGCTGGTGGGCTGCACAGAGAACTCCACACAGGCTCATCTCAGCTTGTTTCCAGCAGGCCCTTGGAGGCTGAGGAGCCCCAGCACCCCCAGCCCACTCCCTGTGTTTGCAGGGTCTCGCTGTGCTAGTTCCTCTGCTCCCTCTGGTCAGTGCTTGTGCCTCCTCCCTCCACAGCTGTGTAAGGGAAGTGTTTGAAGATCTCAGGACACTTCTCTGTTTTCAGCTTCCTCAGCTCTTCCCTTTCACACACACGCTTCTGCTTCCTCCCATTCTACCCCAGCAGAAAAAAACAGCAGTGGTTGCAGTCACATTTAGGGGTGCTGAGAATGAAGCACATGGTATTACTCTGAATTTGGAGTAGGTGAAGGACCTGTTCAGCTGCAGCCCCCTCAGTTGCCCCAGGGCACACCCCTTGGGGATGGGGGGCTGCAGAAGTGCCCCCAGCACCCAGGGCACAGCCTCACCATCTGCCCAGGCACAAGGGACGATGCAGGGAATGCTGCAGTGCTGAATGACAGGCTCTAGGTTCACACAAAGGTTATCAATCATGTAAATTCCCAATCATGGGTTGATTCAGTCTCTGCTAATTTCACTGGGTGTAGAACAGGTGCTGTGTGACAGCAGCTCTGCCCTGCTCTGTTGTGTAAGTGGATGAGCTGCAATGCCCGCGGCTGGGGCGTGCGGTCCTTGGGCTGTGCCATAGCAAGGGAACTTACAGGCTCTAAGCAGTAAATGCTGATTAATGTTCAGAGTTTAAAGTGTTAAAAAGGTTTGTTCTGCTAAGAAGCAGTCACCAGACTGCTGATTCCCTTTGTTGAAAGCTTTGTGATTATTGAAATATTTGGAAGATAACACTAAATAACTTCACAGACTTATTGTTTATGAGCTACTGATCCCTACTATTTATTGATCAGATATGTTGAATACATCCCTCTTCTGTGTGTTTGCAGGAGTGTCTGAGGGAGCAGGAGTGGTGCTATGGCCCTGTTCTTGGGTTTCACTCTTTGTGCTCACAGTTTTCCCAGGGACGATTTCTTCTGGTCAGGTGTTTGTAGCACCTTCTGGTGTTATAGGTGTGTAACATCAGGTTTCCACATGTATTCATACAGCTAGTTGTATGACTGTTATAAAATGACATTGCCAAGAGAAGGTGGTTCTCTGTATGAGACTCTCTGGGCAGCAAATCCGAGCTCCAGCAGCTGCTGATGTGGGAGGTGCCTGATGGAGCCCACCTCTCACCTTCCTCCTGTCTGTGCACCGGGATCAGGGGATGCTGTGCAAAACATAAACCTCCTGGTGCTGTGGGAGGACATGGGCAGCACTTGGCTCTGGGAGATGCAGTGATGCTCCAAGTGACCTGGGAAAGCCAGGCCATGCTGGGGGTTCCTGCGTGGGGCCGGGACCCGGTGCCTGTGCAGGCAGAGCCTGCAAGGGGCTGGCGGGAGCAGCTGCTCTTGGGAGGTTTGCAGCTGCTTCATTCAGCCTTGGGAACTGCAGCAAATTACTTCAGAAAAGAAAATCATTGTGTATATTCTGTCCTTTTTCTCAGTCATGCTAATTCCCTAATAAGTTTAGGAGTTGGCATTTACGTTTCTCCATTTACGTTTCTCCAAACTGGCTGGTGTTTCTGAGCCTGTTTGGGTAAAAACTGAGAGTAAACATGCCCTTTTTTTCAGTTGCTTTTTTTATTTTTTTTTAAACATAGATCAGTGTCTATTCCAAGCTGTATTTGAATTGACACGTTCCAGGTTTGATTCCTGAAGGGAGTAAGCGCATTAACTCGTGTTATTGGTCAATCACCTTCCCAGGCAGCCACAGGGGAAGGTTTTCAAGAGGAAGGTACTTGATGTTTCTCAGCTGGGAAGTGCCAGCCACTGGCTTAGTCTAGATCGATTAACAAGGTTTGTCTTGCTGCCAGTGCTCATTTTTATTATCCACACTTCCCTTTTGGGAATACCCTAAATAGATGGAATCAGAATCAGTGTTCTCCCTAAAGTGTGTGGCAGTTGGGATTTGAGGTTGTTTTTTTGCCAACTCTCTCTCCTTCACTTTATGATTTACAGGTCATACAGATATGTAAGTGACTAACTCTTTTATAAACATGGTTTTGTGCCATAGTCATGAGGACAGCAAACATGAACTCAGAACCTTCTACACAGGTTATAGAATCAGCAGTTACCAAGTACATTAATTTAATCCCTTGTCACTTGCCCTGTTCTCATGACTGTAGCTGACATGTGCTGTTGGAGATCAACCATTACACGCTTTGATGTTTCATTGACACAGATAAATCATACTTTAAGGAAGAAAACCCTCCTCCTGAGTTTAATTTCTTAAAGGAGCTCTTCACAACAACTGCTGTCTGCAGGGGTGTTCATCAATATATCCATGTGCAAGGTTGTTTTTCTTATTTGGGGGAGGCTGTAATAAAAATTCTCATCCATTCTTTCCATGCAGCTCTTGACAGACATGGCCTTGATGGGGGGCTCAGCCTGGAGAAAAAGAGGCTCAGGGGGGACCTTCTCCAACTCCCTGACAGGAGAGGGGGGCTGGGGGTGGGAACTGGGCTCTGCTCCCAGGGAACAGGGACAGGATGAGAGGAAGTCAGTATTTCAGATATTTAGAAATATTGCATACTTCGTGTATATTGATATTTTTTAATGATGCTGTGTAATTATTTAGTGGTAATTACTTTTATTTTGTATAGGGTTTTTTTGTCCTCTTCTGAGTTCCCACCTCCCTGCACTGTCCTGCACAGACTTCCCCAGGTTGGTGAGTGTTGGGTTTCTGCCGTGCAGCACAACCCCCACCCCCCAGTCCAGGGCAGGGTTTTCTCTCAGCATAGAATCCACAGTTTCTGACACGGATGCTTTCCTTCACACACGGCTGGGCAGGCAATTTCTGTGCTGATCACCATAGAAACCTGCAGATCCATCACTTGGTCCGACCGTTCCCATGCTGTAGCAGGGAGCTGGCATCGGGAAATGCAAATAAGGGGCGGGAGAAAAGCTCTGTGGAAACGGTTCCTTTCTTCTTTATTTTAGCAATGCTGATCTTTATTCTAAGCTGCCCATGTTCCTGCTTAACCCAAACTCAGTTTTTCCCCTTAATAATCTTTTTGTTGAGTCGCACCAGCTTCCCTTAGAGTTGTGCAGTCCCTGCTGCCTGCCTGGGATGTGGCTTCAGTCACACGGGAGTGGTTTGAGCTTTCCCGGCTCCATTCAGACCCCAGCGGGGTCTTTCCTAGCACCTTGAACTGTCCTGGACCCACCAGCTCCTCTCCTGTGGGGTGGGGATGGTGAATTTTTATAGCTTGTCTCAATTGGCTGCACAGGATCACAGGTTACTGGTCGATAATGCTGCCCCATTGACAGCCAAAGCAATGAATGATTCTCGGGAATATTGGAAAAGGGGCCGATTTATTTAAAGAATGAAAAGGTGAGGAAAGGCTGATAAATAGTCAAAGTATTTGCCATTACAGCTGGCCTGCACATTAACCCTGGGAGTGTTTTAGCTGCAGCTGAGCCTGGATGCTCCCATGGCAGCCCAGGCTGTGTTCCGTTCGAGCTGTGAGAGTGGCTGTCAGAGGCAGAGGAGGGGCTGACAGCAGGAACTTGCTGCTGCTGGAGGAAACCAGCAGAAAGGAGGAGGACAGGGAGGTTTGGTCTAGAGAATAGAAATGCAACAGATGAGGCAATCCTCATTCAGAATCCCTGGAAGTGTCCAAGGCCAGGCTGGACAGAACCTGGAGCAACCTGGGATGGTGGAAGGTGTCCCTGCCCATGGCAGAGAGTGGGACAAGATGAGGATTAAGGTCCCTTCCAACCCAAACCATCCTGCAATTTTGTGATTAAGGAGTCTGCCCAGCAGATTTTAGTCACACACACAAAAGCCCAACAAACCAACAACCAAACAAAACAGACCAGTAGTGACTAGGATGCTGCTGGGTTCCTGGGCCCAGGATGGCACATTGACACCAGCTCTGGATCGCACCCTTCTGTGTGAACTTACGCCAACATCAACAGTATTAGAAACCTGATGAATAGTAGGTCAGGCTCTTTCAGCTGCTGGTGAGGCTGGACCAGAGTAAAGAGGAAAAAAGCTGGCATCTGTTACCTCCCTCTCTGACTGCTCCAGAGACCAGAGTGCTGTGTCTGTCAGGTGGTGGGAGCTCAGACTACACCTAAATGTGGTAACTGAGAGATTTGCTTCTTGGGTTATGCAGCAAATCATCCTGGAAAAAGCTGGAATAGGAAAAAGATGTGACTCTTCAATCTGCCTGTAACTCCTAACAGCAGTGGAGTAAATAGCCAAGAAAAATACAGCGTCATAGCTTGTTTGCTTCTGCTGTAATGCTCCTACTGAGCTAGAGTTTCCAATTGGTCTTCATAAACCTGAACTGGTTTCATAAGGGTTTTGAATAAAAATAGATCCTTAAATGACACCACTGTAAAACAAAGAGAAATTATAAAGAGTGGGAATGACAATGCTGCCAGTCTGCCATGTGTGCAGGACCTTGCTCCAACCCTGGCCCCACAGGGTTAGAGCGGGGAGCTGATGGAATGGTTCAGCTCAGGCTCATGCCTGGAGCCCTGAGCTTGGCCATACAGTGCAGCCCGAGGGGAGGGCCTGGGGGGTTGCTTTAGAGTGGACTTTTTATTACTGGCAGGAAGAACAAACACTTTCCAGCCACTCTGCTCTATGCAGTGGGGTATGGAAGAAGGTGCCTGTGACCAAAGGCCCCTGGCAGGTCAATCCTGTTTGAGCTGGGCCTGGCAATAGGAACTTCCCAAACATGATCCCTCACCTGGCACATGGGAAAGTGGCTCCCAGGGATGGGTGGCTTTCTGTGATTCCAAAAAATGCAACCTTAACTACGAAGAAAAAAAATCTTGGTCACAGCTAACTGTTGAAGTTTGCTTTCTAGAGGTGATGTGCAGGGGGTTGGGCTGCCTTTATCTTTGTAACATAAAAACCAGTTAAAAGAGTACAAAATTAAATATGTGGAACTGGGTTCTCTTCAGGAAAACTCTCCATTTCAGGGGGACCAAATGCTGTCCCAAAATGTGTTGCTTGCAGTGTCAGCTCCACTGTTGCAGGCTTCAGCATGTCGTAACACCCCCACAGCAGCTCTGTGGTTTCAGAGCTTGGTTATTCTTTGCAAGTGACCAGCTAAATAGCGGGCTTCAGGGGCCCAAACGGGGCTTGTGTCAGTCTGGCCCTCTCACTTCCTTAAGGGCAAGGGAATGTCCAGGATTGGAAAAATGTTATCATAGGCAGAAACCTGAGTGGGTTTCCTACCATGCACTGCTCATGCTTTGACTTGACAACCGCGGCAGCTTTTCTGAGATTCTGCCGAGCGGTTGTGTGAGATGAGAAACTAAATTTAGCTGCAGAGTGCATGGCTGAGCGCTCGGTGCTGAGCAGGCTGCCCGTGCCGGGGTGTGGGACTTGGCCGGGCGTGCAGGAAGGAAGGGCGGACCCGCTGGAGGTTTCCTGGCCTGCCACGGGTGCTGATGCTGCTCTCGCGCTGCGCTGGCGGCCGCCTGCTCAGAAATGAGGCCCCGAGTGTGGGGCAAGAGCAGCAGGTTTGCACCACGCTGAGCACATCTGCCATCAGCACAGAGCAAGGTTTCCCTTTGCCAGGAGAGCTGCTTTCCCAAAGGAGTGAGGGCAAGGAGGCCGCTGGGAGTTTGTTTTGCCTTCTTTTCTGATTCGTTGCAAAAAAGTACAATGAATGAACACTGTCTCACTGGAGTCCCCCAGATTTCCCTCTCCTGTTGTAGGGTTGCTGTGAGCTGGCCTTGCCTGGCTGATGCACCCAGCAGAGCCTGTGCTCGTAGGGGCCAGGCCACATGGACTGTTTGCAGGATTACACTCAGGATTACAGGGATGTTGTGAGTTGCTGCATGGAACAAGGCACAGAGGCAACCATGGAAGGACCAGTGCAGCGGTGATGTGGGGATGCAGATCTCCTCCAGGATCAGCTGCCCTGGTGAACCTGCCCCAGTGCCACATGGGTGGTGAGCACCTTCAGTCACCTCCCCGCTGACTTGCTCTGAGACCACTCCATTCCTCCCCACCAAAGCACAGCTCAGCCACGGGGGGCCGGGGACAGTGACCGTCTCTCTGGGCAGCTGTTTGGAGGCTGTCTGAGTGCAGGGATGTCCTGACATGGAAACCCACCTGCAGAGCTTAGCAGTGATGGGTTGTTGTTATGGGAAGCGAGAGCTACACCCGGTAACGTATGATGTACTTGTGTACCTCTGTGACTGCACTGAGTGAAAGATTGAGTCTGTGGAGCTGTTGGAGTTAAAAACAGAAAGATACCACAGAAGTGGTGAGCTGGTTGTTTTCTTGCAGTTGCAGGGGGAGGCTCTGCCAGAGCAGCTGAACCGGGGCTGGCGGCTCTCTGGTGGTTGGCGTTTCTCACTGACACCACTGCAACACAGCGATTGTCATCTGGTTTAAATGCTGACTTGTCCTCACTGGCCACATCAAATCAGTGAACTCCTGTGAGAATCACATGCTGCAGCTGCGCTGGGAGAGCACGGCACTGGTGCCCTGCCTGACCTTTGCAGCTGCCTCTGAGCCCTGTCTGCGGCCGCGGCATCTAGCAGCTGCCCCCCCTCCCCGGGCTCTTCCACTCCAGCCCAGGAACACTGCCCAGCAGCCTTCAAAGAACATCTTCTTAACTCAGCTTGACTGCAATTGAAAAGAGCTACTAGCAGGGCAGTTCCCAAATGGGAGCAGATTAAACCTGGCAGCTGGGACAGGGAGGTGGGAGCTGCTGGGTGGAAGTGATGGGGAGAGGTGCGATGGCCAGGAATTCTCACCCAGTGAGGCCAGCAGGAGCTTTCCAGCTCAAAGGAAATCCTTTCAAAGGCTACAGGGGGTATCAAACAGAGGAAAGGTCTGAGACAGATAAACCTTTTACCATCGTTGTCCTCCTGGTACAAACTGGTCCCCTTGGGCGCTCTGAGGCAGCTGCCAGGGACTGGGGTTTGGACACCGGGAAGCAGGGGGATCTCAAGGGTTTGGAGCATCCTGTGGGTCTTGTTATTCATTTTCTGACAGCCTCCAGGTGGGTTGTCCTTGCAGTTACCATGAGCTCGTTATGGTTTATGTTGATCTTGGTCTAGACTTAGAGGTGAATTTCTAGATGTTCTCAGGCTATTGATATTTTTCTACTTATGATATGCAAGAATATATTCAGTAGTCAGTTCTTATTTTGCAGCTTTAAAATCAACAGTGTAGGATTCAACCTCTCCTTGTGTTTTCCTTTAGATAACTTTTATCATGCCTCTATTATTTTTTTTTTTTCTCTACTACTACAGAACTTTTAGTTCAAATTAATTATTAAAAATAGAACTGTCAGAATCAATTCCTGGAAGCATGCTTTGCTTGGGGATCTGAAGAAAGGCTTTTAATCCAAAACTCCATCCGAATGTTCCCCCTCAGCTCCAGCTTTTCCTGCCTGACTATCACAGACACAATGTCACAAACCACCCAGTCCATTACTTTTTTGTTTCTTCCCCTAAGTACTACTTTTTTTTTATTTTCTTTTTGCAGCTGTTCAGTGGAAGATGACAGACCAGCACTCCTGCTGATCAGCTGCATGGAAAAGGCTTTAGTAGGGCAGAGTTAAGGAACCGAAACAGCCTCTACCAAGGTCCTATGCTTTTGCCTCTTACCTGGCAGTTACATCTGGAGGATAAATGAATGGAACATCCTCTGCTCTGATTAGGTGGTGTCTTTGCTAGTTGTTCCTATTCTCTGTTTTGTGAGTGATCCCAAGGAATGGGGAGCCCCTGCCACCCTCGGGCCCAGGGAATGGCTCCTGGTGATCCCACGTGGTAGCTCTTGGCTCCAAGCCTGCTTGACTAACATAGAGCAGCATGTGGAGTGACGGGTGTGTACTCAGGCATTTTCAGATCTCATTTAGTTTCTGAGGCTTAACAGGATTTGTCAGGCCAAGTCATTTTCACCAAGCTGAGTGACAGTCATGGAGGATATAGAGAAGGGCTCATTAGAGCAGCAAATTCAGAATTATGCATAAAGCAGCAATAACTGGTTCCCTAAACTCCCTCAGCACTTTGACACCAAACATCTCTCCTAATTGAATGTCGGAAGGGAGCACTTTTCCCTCGTCTTTCCAAGCAGAAAATGATCAAATGCCCTCCAGCCAGGGCTGGGCAATTATTTCCAGACCCCGCTAATGCAAGAGCTCTCTTCCCAGTGCAAGGACGGAGTGCAGATTGCTCCATCAGCCTTCGCTCCTTGTGTAGGCTGGGAGTGTCACGTCTGTATTTTTCTAAGCCTGACTGGAGATGCTGGAAGGTAGTCACAGAAAATGAGACAGAGGATTGATGAGGATGCTCTTGGCTCTCAGAAGTACCCACCAGCATGCAAACCAGGGCAGACGTCACACCCTCGGTCCTGCTGAGTGGAAAAAACCCTCTGAGTCTTTCATCCTTTCTGGTTTTCATTGGGCATGAATGGTATTTAAATTCACCTGACATTTATAGCCCCTCTCCTTTGCTCCCCTCAGCTGAAAGGATGCAAGCGGGATGCCTGATGTAAACAAAGATTAATGGATGCTGATGAACTTCACAAAGCAGACTAGGCTGTGCAGCAGCTGGACCACAGAGTCCTGTTTAGAATCTGGCCAGGCTGTCATGGTGCTTGATTTGTCTTTACATGTTGTTTTGAAACTTAAACCTAGGAATCTTAACTAACTTCCAATTACCTTTCTATTTCCTATCAGTGCACTAATATTTGAATAAATATTGAATTTAATATTTGATGCATGTGCACCTTTCCATCATGGGCAGGAGGAGCTGATGGAGGACCATCAATAAAACTTAGTGCTCTTCAGTTAAAAATACTCATTCCCTCTTTCCAGCAATGCAAACTCTGGTCTAATCACACAAGAAAAGGATCCTGACAGTTTGTTTCCATTTTTAAATCAAGCTGCTTGGCTTGTAGCACCTCTTCTAATTTTTCAGAAGTTTCAACGAATGCAAACTAACATTAGAACAGGAAGAATGCCATCTGTCACCTCGAATTCCTTAAAATCAGATCTGTGATTCATTTTGGTTGAAGAACTCCCCCCTGAGCTTTATTTGTCAGCCCCTTTCATCAGCTGGAGACATGCCTGTGGAAGGTGTATTTATGTGTCAGGTCTGTGATGTCAATTTGACTGAAGTTTGTTGATTCTGAGAGTTAATAAATAGCTCACAATTATTTTACAAGATCTTCATGACATGTCATTAGGTGAGCCAAGGAGAAAGGTGGGAACCAGAGAGCCACTACTGTCATTTGAAAGGGTAAAACCAAGGAACACCAGCAATAATAGTACTTGTTGTTGAAGCCCAGTCACTTTGGCAGAAATATTTATTTCTATGGTGCTTATTTTTTTAAAAATCCTTCATCTTTACCAACATGGTAAATATTTTTTGGGTGAACTAATTCATTTCCCAGTGTATCTGGAAACAACAAGAGAAGCTCAAAGCTTCCTATGATGATCTGAACTCATGTGCATCCTCTCAATGCCTTTTTCTTTGAAATTGCTCTTTTGTTCCTGTTACATTGCTGCTAACACCCCAGAAGTTCACAAATTACATGGTCTGTCTGGAATGCTGCTGTTTTCCTCTTGGGGAAAGCTGCTGATTAACCTGCCTCTTGTCCCAGTCCCAAACACACGCTGCTGATAGATGCTGTCAATGGCCCATCATTTCGGTGACATAAAGTGGTTCCATGTGGCTCCCCAGCATGTGAGGTGACACCTGAACTGCTCATGATCCGGCTGCTCTTGGAGGTAGGAGGGACATGTTCATTTCTAGTTTTTATTTCTATTTATTTCCATGTAGAACCGAGGTGAAACAGCTTTAAAATTCAATGCCATTTTCCCTCTTTTTGGATTTGGGTTTTGTTTTCGTTTGAGGGAGTCTGTGAAGCCAATGACTACTTGGTAATTAGAGACCCTATTTGGCTGCATATTAGACTTTGGAGGATGTAATTAGCTCTCAAGCCAGAATAAAGCTGTACATCTCCAACTACACTTTATGAAAATGTGCCTTGGTCACTGTTTGGTTTTGGGGTTTAATCTGAGGTTGTCTGCAGACTTGCAATTGGAGTGTCTGCAGGGTGTGCATGTGTCTTCCTGTTCCCCCACCCCATTCTCTTCAGTCCTCATGAAGCTCAGTTTTTCCCTTTGACAGTCACACCATCAGTGTTCCCTGAGAACTGCAGGTGCCCGGGGCAGCCTGGATGGCATCCTTGGGACACACAGGGGTGGTGCTTTTACACTGGCTGTTGGGTTTTCAAATTCTCCTTGTCAGAGTCAATGAGAGCAGACTTGGGGATAGCTGTGTGCCCTGGAACATCCTTTCTGTCTTTTCCAGCCATGTTAATCGAGAATATCATAAATTAGATAGCACTTGGAAACAGTTCTGGAGATCTGGCAACCTGTAACAAGTGTATCCGTGTTTTATAAAACAGACATGTTTTCTGCTGGTGGAAATCCAGTGAATGTACCCTCAGTGTGCTCCTGGGAGAGCAAGACCCAGATGGGAAATGTGTCCCTGCTGCAGCAGGAGCAGGTCCCAGCTCCATACTAGTGAGTTTAGCCATAGAAAACAGCTGAAAGATGTGTTCTCCACGTTTAGGTAAAGTTTATGTAATTTAAGCTATCTTCCTTGGATTAGGTAAAATACAGAATGTTGCATAAACAACCAACCCTTTGCTGGTTTTCCAGCCCAAGCTGTTCGGTGTGTGGCAGGACAGCCTGTGGTCTGGGCACCTTGTGTGTGTCCGTGCTGGTCACTCAGTTGGTCACTCAGGCTCTGGAGCCTCTCCTGCAGCTCTGTCCCCCAGGGCCCTTTTTGGAAAAAAACTTACAAAGCAGTTCTTGTGTCTTACACTAGAATATGAAAAATGTGGCATTTCCTCCCCATGTAACTCCCTACTGAGTCCTCTCAGTGCTCCCCTGAACTTCTCAAAAATGTTACCTTATGGAATATTTAATTACAGGCATATGATCAAGGTTAATGCTGTTTTTATCTTGTGATGATGTTTCTGTAGATGACTCCTCTTCCTAGGATGGTCTTCCTCTTCCTGAGTTTTCTGTACAGCATCCTTGTCTGCCCCTCTGTTGCATCTTAATTCTTCTATCATTTATTTTCTCAGTGGATTTTTAATCCTCTGATTTCCTCTCCTGTGAGCTGTCAGAACCCATTTCACACACAAATAACCCCTGTTAGATCCTTCCATGGTTAATGCATGTCCCACATCAGCTGGCTGTGTTTTCTCCCCCATTCATGGAGCCGTACGTGTCCCTGCTTTAGTGAATACTGGATTTCTCCCCATTGTTTTCTATTTGTACATTGAAAAGAAGAAAGGATAGAAGTCAAGAAAACTCTTCTCTTACTGCTAATTCTTTCCTCTCTTTAACTCTGGGCCTCCTGCCTGGCTCAGCCCCTTGCCAACTGTCTGCAGTGCGTGCCCAGCATCACTTTTCCATACCCCAATGGGGATGTTTCTGGTGGACTTCAGACACAAACAGGAAAACCTTCCTTCCGGCTGCGATAAATAACATTACCTCATCTCTGATACTATTCTTTACAACAGCGCTTTATTATAATGGGATGTTGGACACAATGCCAAGAGGTTAAGGAGCTCAATTCAAGGCCTGTGAGCCCTGGAGAATGGGAGGAGTATCCACCCCATCCCTGCACTGGGAGTGAGGAACCTGGCCAAGGAACTTCAAGGCTCTAAGTGTGAAGTGTTGGGCCTGGCAGAGAAAGCACATCCTTTTTAAAGAAATGACAGCAGGGGATTAATGCTCTCCACCCTGTGGATCTATGGAATCACCTCATTATATTATGTTGAAAAAGTCTAGGTTTTGGCAGTTTTAATAATTTAATTTTCTTAATCCTTATGGACTTCCCCTAAGGAGATTGCAAGGTTGCTTGTAGTTGTGTAAATGAAGAATAGTGAAAGTAATACAAGAGAATAATACATAGAGAGAGGGTTACTTTTATTAGGAATAACAGTTTAAGAACACTACTTATTATCAGTTTTTACAATATTAAAACTAAAAATATTTGTAGCACTTCTAATTTTCAAATTAAAATGTATTTTAATAGATATTTTATCTGTTTGGAATTTTTAAAAATTAAGCCTCAGTATTTCTAGTAGCCCATTGGTTTGCAGTTCTTTTCACGACAAGAAAGAAAAGGTAAGGCCTAAGCAGCACACAGGATCTTGATGGTTATTTAGAGGAATCCAAGAAGCCACAACAGAGAAGGGCACAAAACCAAAATAATTTTGCCACTGCATTTGGGTGCACTAAAGGAGGAGAGATGGCATGGCCAAGTTCCCATCTGAAGGGAGGTGCAGGGAATGAGGCACAACATCAACACAGCATGGATCATTTTAGCAATGAAATTTAGGAGGAAAGATTTTTGAGAGATGATGTTAAGAAATAAGGGTGGGGATGAGCTAATGCCTAGTGGTAAAGAGACATGGAGACAGCAGAGTCACGGCTGACTGAGAGGTTACAAACTCAGGTCAGGAAAAGGACAGCGGGTGGGAGCTGGGAGGGAGGGAGGAAGGGGGAGAGGAGCAGGGACAAAGCAGGGGCCTGGGGGGTCAGGAGGGACTTGGGGCCACAGCTGAATGGAGAACAAGGCATTTGAAGAAGGAAGTAGAAAAGATGATTAAGATATAAATCTGGGTCCTTTGGGGATCTGAGCAAGAAGTAAAACAAAGTCAATTCAAGGAAGTAAAGAAGTGTGGGAGGCACAGAAACATCCAGTGGGACAGCCCTGCAACTGCTGCACAGCGGGCTGAGCCAGAAATGTACCTGACATGCACTCTGTTCATTCGTTGTCAAAATTCCTTAATTCTACTTCATATTAAGCGAAAAGGGAATTCTCTGTATTTTTCTTGGAGTGTTTGTTTTATTTTGGTCAAGATAAGTAGCCTAAAAGCACAGGGAGCAGGATCTGAAGAACTTTCACTTTATGGAATGTTCCTGCTTAAGGATGTGCTGGATGAGACCAAGCAGAGGAAGGTGGTTTATTCACACTTGCTGTGCACAGAGTTCTCCTGCACACCAGCCCTGTGGGAGTCTATGTTAACATGTGAAATATTTGGATGGTTGATATTAATGTCACTGGTAATGGTGAGTGCAGAGAAAGCTGTTCTAAGGTCTTTGCAGAACTCAGCTGTAAGCAGGAGGTGGGACATGGAGCTGTGCTGCAAGTTCCTGAGACAGGCAGGCAGGAAGAATGCAAAAAGATACCCACCAAACACTTAGATTTTTTTACTGAGTACTTTCCATCAGAGTTTCAATTACAATAAAATGGTATTAAAATGAAAGCACAAGCTCAAACATTACATTTTTAACAGGTCATAAATTTGCTTTGCATTTTGAAAAGTATGAAATGCTTTATATTTTGAAAGCAGATATTTATATTTTGAGGAACACTGTGGTCTCCCAGCATAGTCACTGCAGAAAGCAAATTCTGGAACACAGCTGCGGGAAGGGGGTAAAGGAAACACAGATTGGAGGAAATGGTTACTTGTGACAGTCCCTAATACCCGAAACATTTGTTTTCGCACAATTAAGATAAGCTTGCAGCAATGAAATCAATGATCCTGCGGTGAACTAATGAGGAAAAGTGTGAGAAGACCTGCCTAATAAAACATGGAAATTGCATGTTGTGTGAAGAGCGGTTACCACCTCCAGACTGTGCAGGCTCTACTTCTCTGTGCATTTGTGAGTAGAATACATTCACACAGCACCACGATGTAATGGTGTGGTTCACTCCTCTGTAGCCTTTCTCTCGGTGGAGGGAAGGCCATGAATCCCATGCTGGGTGCCTCACTCGGCTCCCGCGGGGCTGCGGAGGTGGGTGCAGCCCCCGGGGGCTCCGTGCCGAGGGACAGGTATGGGTGTGATCAATGCACGGGGCGCTCAGCACTGCGGCTTCCTCGGGGCAAACCCTCGCGAACCAGGCTGCTTCTCATCCGCCAGTCTCCAGGAGGGCAGCTTTAGCCACCAGAGGTAAATCCGAATGGATTGTCAGACGGCAGCGTAGCAAAACATCATTACCTTGGCCCGTGCAATTTATTTTACTGTATCTAGACGGCCCCGGGCGGCTGAGGTGCATTAATGGCCTTTGTCCAGCTCGGTGGCGGTGACTTTGCTGGGTGCTCGCCGAGGATGGCCGGCCCTGGCGGGTACCGAGGGGTCCGGGCACAGCAGAGGGGAGGGTTATCCCTCAGCACCACCTTTTATGCTCCGTGATCCGTGCCCGGTCCGTGCCCGGCCGGCGGGAGCGCGCGCTGAGAGCGGGGAGCGCGCATGAGGGGACCCTGAGGGGGCACTGAGGGGACCCTGAGGGCACCGTGAGGGGGCACCGTGAGGGGCCCGTGCCCCTGCCGGGGTGGGGCCGGGACACTGCGGTGTGCATCGCCCTCAGGCCCCGCGAGCCCGACCTTCCCCCGCAGCCCGTGCGCTTCGCCCCGCACCAGCCTGGCTGCCCTGCCCGCTCCACGCCCTGTTCCCACGGCTGCCACCGAGCCATAACAACAAGCAGGTGAGCTCTGAGGGGTGACACTCCCCTTCAGGTCAGTGAAAGCCCTGTGTGCCCCCTCCTTTGGGTTCATCCCCCCGGGGGTGCCCTGCCCGCTGCCCCGCAGCACCGACATTGTGTTTGGTGACGCCACAGCATGCCTGGGGGCTGGGCTCAGAATAACTGCTTTTCTGAGGGACAATCTTCATATTTTATTCATAAATCTCAATTTGTATAATTTAAATCTGTGTCAGTTATAGGAAAATGATGCTATCATTTCGTTGGATAAGTTGCACCATTTACAGACAGCATCAGGACCTCGGGTTCCTCTCGTGAACCTCATTTGACTTATGGCAGCCCTCCCTGTTAGTTACTACTCAGGGTAAGAGAATTTGGGACCTCACTATGAAGTTTAGGTACAGCTTTCTCTGAAATTCACTAGTTGTGATCTTTGGGCCAGGGCAGTGAGTGGGGACATCCCAACCCAGGCTTGTTCCTCTGACTCCTCGAGGTGGCTCAGGCTGTGCATCCTCACCCAGCCCAGCACAGGTAAAGGTGTTCTCATCCTCAGCTGCTTCCCCTGCCTTCCTGCAGGTGTTTGCCTGAAACACCACTGGGCATCAGCTGGGATGAACTGTTTGATGAATCTGCAGCACAGAAAATCAGCCAAATAGTGCTACACTGATCCTGTTAACACAATTTTGCTCTATATTATACTATTAAAACTGCCTTGGGGGCAGGAGCACAGCGATGAACCTCACTGAGCAGTTACCTATTGAATTGCTGCCACTATTTGCTTGATAAAAGGCTTTTACCAGATGTTGGCCAACTCAAGAAAGTCTATTTATATGCTATTCAAAATAATCCTGTAACGAATGCAATTTTAGCTGTGTTCCCATTGCAGAAAAAGCACTTAACATAAACACATCAACAGTAGAAGTAATGTGAAAGGATCAAGCTTTCTTGAAAGCTCGTGGTTTATAATTATTTTGGAAAGTAGGAACTCTAGGAAATAGCTGACTCTTCTTAGTAACTGTGAGAAATGTGGGCAGATATTCTATGATTCTATGAAATTTGCAGAGCTCTACCAATTTCTTCCCAGTGTTCATGGCTGCAGGTAGTCAGGAAGGTGCACAGTCATGTCAGGCAGTACTTCAGGCCAACTCACATCCCTCACATGCCTCTTTGATGCAACTTCCGTTTTTCTGCTTTTGCTATTCCTTGCATTTTTTACATTAATCTTCTGAGCTATTCTACCAAACAATATGTGAAATAAGGCTTCTACAGTGGATTACAGTAAGTGGTAAAGAAAATAGTGCAAGTGTTTCTGGGAGACTGTTCTAATACCAGAACTTTCACTGGAAACATGAGTTCTGCTCACAGCCAGAAGACCCAAAAAAGGACTGTGCAAGTTTGTGTCAAAACAGTAATTTCAGATATCTTGAAAGAAAGATAACAAAGTGTTGGAGCTTAGTGCACCAAGCCAGTCCTCTTCTCCTGCAGGTAACTGAGACATGTAGTTGAAGGAGAAGGGAGAGTTCTTGTTCTGGGGAGTTTTTTTCTTTTTTTTTTTTTTTCTTTTTTTTTTTTTTCCCCAAGTTGTCCTACCCTAGCTCAGTGTTGGAGTGTTTGTGTGACAGGAAACTAGCCAAACTTGGAGGAGAAAGTTCTTAGTTATTGCTTGGAAACATGAACACCCATGACCAAAAAAAGCCATTCTTGACTGTAACACCTGAGTGTTTGTCAGCCCTCTTCAGTGCTTCTTTTTATATATTTGCTGTACTTCTTCCACAGCAAAAGGTAAAAGCTGTGCTGGATCATGAGCTGTTATATTTCTATTATTCTGTTTAATATAATTCAATTACTAGAATAAAATTATCCCCCTCTCAAAGCTTCACTTCTTAGAAAGGAATACAATTACAGAATGTTTATGCAAGGGTTCTGAAGTACATGGCAAAGATTTTATCCCTTATGTATGAATGCCTGCATACAATCTGAATACTTTTCTGGGAAGGCTTTAACTGCACACTGATAATAGGGACTCTTTGTGGAAACAATCATTCATTGGATCATGATCAAATAGCAAAGGAAGAGAAATATGGAGAGACCAACTTCCTGCTTGTTGTGTTTCCCCTGCTGCTTTCAGGGTAATTATGGTGTGTTTCTGCATTCCAGAATTTAGGGAAAAGAAGATGGGGGAGGGAAGTAAAACCCTTTGGTAGTTTTGACTCAAAAGAAATGCACTTTTTATTTACAGAGAGACCTGTCCCTGTTACTATTCAGAAACCCAAATGCAGGACCCGATCTGTGCACAGGGACGTTGGGTCATGTGTGTCTGAGCTGACCACACTGATCATTATTTTCAGCTTTGTGGCTGAGTAATGAAATAGTGCTGAAGTAAAGGTGCTCATGGCTCTCTAAAGACTTGCAAATCCCACTAGTGATCTGCAGAGCATTGGTGATTTGAGTGAGTTGAATTTCATCTTGTTGAAGCTTTTACACCATGAGGGATAAGCTGATCTATTATTTCAGTTTGATGGTGAGATAAAGTCATTGTTTGGCTGACGGGTCTATAAATGATTGTGAGAATTGTTAACCTGATTCTTCTGGCCTGTGCTGGTAGAAATTAGTAGCTACTAAGTGCTACTAGGTGTCTTGTGGCCTTGGGAATGAAACTGTGGACAGTTTTTCAATGTAGCAATTTTTCCATGTTAATATAGATACCTATTTTCCTAAGCCTAGTTTACTTTATTCTTAAGCTTGTTTTACCTATCCTTGATCTGTTCTACTGTTATCCAGATTCAGAATTTCTTTTCAGCAGCATTGCATACACGAGCTCAAGACAGAAGGAGTGGGCAGGGGACCTTTTCCTTAAAGCTGGGGATCTCTGCAGCCCTGGTCAGTGAGGAGTTGGATGTTTTGTTCATTTGTACCAAAGCCCTCAGGCTGGCAGACACTGAGCACTCTTTCATCCTTATGACTTCAAAGTGCTGCTCAGAACTGGGCAGAAACAGGCTTTGAGTTAGATCTATAAGTGAAATGGATCTATTAGGCTGCCCTACCTCACCTTTTCAAAGCATGTTGTATTTAACATTACAGCAAATGGATGCAGGTTCCACATGGTCTCATGTGGAATTACTGCAGCTCATTTTAGCTATCTATAAATGCACCTTCCTGGAATCCCATTTGAGAGGTGAATTAAACACTACCTTATTTAACATTACATATGGTTTAAAAATATTCAAGGTTCTCAAAGTATTGGAAGTGAATTGTTTCCTTACAAAGTTTGCCATAGTGGTTTTGAGATGGCCAGCAGATTTCACTGCCTTTATCCAGAGGAGCTGAGAAAATTGTGATCAAAAAGCCAAACCTGGAATTGTATTCTGGTGGTGCAGCTGCCTCACTGACATAGGATTTTCAAAGTTAGAAGCATGATTTGCTTTAGTCTGAGTTAAAAACCTTATCAGTAGAATTCTAGCTGTGATGGATCAGCAGCCTCTGATGGGAGGTGAGATGTCGGGGGCATTGACCTGGGGCTGAGTCTGACTGGGCTGGAGACCCGACCCAATAGCCTGGTCAGTGGCATTTGGGATCTGTGAGTAAATCTGTGTTCCCACCACCACAGCAAGCGAGACACACATGAAGGTTAACACTGAAACCATGTGCTGCTAGGAGCAGCTGTCTGAGTACTCCAGGCTGGAATATTCTCATGGAAATACAGTGTTCCTATACAGGTTGTCAAAATGTGAGGCAGCCTTGTTGACTGAGGTTGAGAGTGAGGTGTGTGAGGATCTGGGTTCTGTGGCTTGCAGTAAGCAGCCCCTCTTGGGTTTCATCTGTGAGATTCCTGGAGAATATATAATAGAGGAAAATTGCAGTTAGAAATTGTCAAGGCTGATTTGAATATGTCAGGAAAGGAAATGGCTAACAATGCTCCAGGACTTGGGTTCTTTAAAAAGCTGGTAAAACAACTTTGAGTTTTACAGAATTTCAGCTGCTTGATAGAGATACCTGTTAATCCCAGCCAGGCACTGGCTGAAATGGGTGGCTATTGACTGGCAACAATTGGCTGCAGCCAGATTTGAGCTCTAGCAAAATAGTCGTGAATTCCTCAAGCTGATAGTGAAGAAAGAAAAGAGAAAAGAGAATCTGGGATCTATTACTTACAGGAAATTGGGAAAAATATGCATCTCACTGAGAAGCCAGGAAACAAGTGTGCACGTCTATATTCTCACTGCTGAATTTTCTTAGTACTCCCAATGCATGAGAAGTTTTGTAAAACATTGGTTTGACTCCAGCTCAGACTCAGTTTCTCTCAAGCAAAAAATGCTGCTCCTGTGCCAGATGTGTGAGCAGAGTTCTGCTGGGAGCTAAGACGGGAAAGTTCCTGCTGGTGATGTTTGATCAGTGTTGCCTTTACTGACTGGACTCAGTCTAAAGTCATGTTGGCCAATGGTAGCACCGAGTCTTGGACAGAAGGTTTTGCTCTGTAAGGGAACATTTGCATCTTTACATTGAGCCAGTTGCTTCTCAAAACCTCAGTCTGTGGATTGGAGGGGTTATAACGTTCCAAGCGGTAAAACATAAAGCTTTTGTTGTTGTTTTACAGAAGGTGGTGTTTTTCCTTTGGAGGCTTTGCAGATCTCCATGAGATTCTGAGCTCCCTCTGAAAGTTGGAGCTGTTTTGCAGAGGTTGCTAAGGTGATTTGGTGGAAAGGAAATGCACTGGTAATTTGCTGTTAAGTTGTTTACTGGAGAATATGAATGAAATTTCACCGCCCCCAGCAAGGCAAGCGTCCCTGTCTGAGATCATTCCAGAAAGGTTTCAGTACAGAAGAAAATAACTGTACAAATGTCCAATTGGCTGCGCCAAGGATGATAAAACACAATTTTGATGTCTGCAGGGTAGAGGCAGAAGCATTTTCATCTCATTTCACCATTTCATCATTTCAAACAGAATGTGAAACACTTTAATTTTTGCCATCGTTTCTTTGATTGTTTTTAAATGTATTTCTACATGTGAATGGTTTGGCAAGTGTTTATGGGGGTTTATTAGTGTTCCAAAGTAGGTATTTACACTGAGTCATCACAAATAGCTTTAAAGCTATGAACAAACCCATGTAGCTTTCCTCCGGGAAAAACAAGAAAGTACAACCAGCCTTTGGTGGGGGAGAAGTTCCTTCTTGACTCCAGATATCAAGGCTGCCTTATCCTGGGTAGCAGCACATGCTCAACATCCTACCTTTTCCACTGGCCAGTATGTAATATTTTAGAAGGAAGTGAAATTGTGCCTCATGGGGAAAAGGTCTGAAGAATGAATAGTCTTAAAGCCTAGAGCCAATGTAATGCAGATCTCAGGTCTGTAAATTCCTGAGGGGAGCTGTGGCAAGGACAGGCTGTTTGCTACTGTGCCATCAAGCTTTCACCTGGATTCTTCATTTCCTTCTGTAAAACTATTGTTTCAGGATGAACTGACAGCAGATGATTGGGTGTAGTGCTTCAGTTTGGGTTTCTGACCTGGCAGAAGGATACAGTTGATTTACTGCTGTTGACTCAACCTGTAAACAAACTGCTGGAGGACTGTGGATGAATGTTTTCCCGTTATGTGAGGACCAGCTTGTGGGGTGGCTGGAGGTGCTGAGGTCGCAGCCCTGCCCTCTGACTGATGCTTGTTAAAGCCAGTGGCACTGGTCATGTGAATGGACTTTGTCTGGCTTCTCATAAGGGTCTGTGAATTTAGTGCTGGTTTTTACTAACCCAAAAGACCTGACTCCAAGTAAAAACACCTAAAATAAGCATAATGAAATATTTACTGCTTTCTGCACAGTGAGTCTGAGCAACCTGAAAACCTGTCAGGTTTTCACTGAAATCTCCTGAGTCTGCCCTGCATTTACCTCATCTGAAGTCTCTATAATTGAAATACATTTCCAAATCTTCTGAATCCTTCTCTTTCCTTTCATATTCCCTTAGTTTTTCTTTCTCTGTTACTCTTACTCTTAATGCAACTTTGAAAGACAAAACCATTTTCACGTCTAAGCCTTGACTTCCCAGACATCAGATCAATTTCCCCCAATGTTCTGGGCAAAATGGTGATACTTACAGTTTTAATAAAGATGCGAAGAAAAGGGAAACTAAGTCAGATGCTATGACATTGCAGGGTGAGATATTAAATAATCCCTTTACTGAATCAGCAATATTCATCTGTTTGTATCTTTTTGTGCAAGTCCTTGTCAAGGGGACACATGAAGAGGGCAATGGAGCTTCTCCAGTTTCTTTAGGATTACTAAGATTTCTTTTCTCTTCTTCCAAGCAGAAGAAGCTTTTGTCTATTTTTTTTTTCTTTTGCCAATGCAAATATAAAAAGCTTCACATCTTGAATTCTGTGAGTGTCTGTATATGTTGTAGGAGCAGGTCAGGTGAAAGAAAGCTGCTTTAGATGTAACTGCTGTGGCAGTCGGGCTCTAGACCTGAGAGGGGTGGCTTTGGGAAATGACTGACATTTGTGTAAACAGCAAAACTCTGATTTCTTCACTGAACAAAACTTCTGAGAAAAGCTTCTTCCAAGTTTTACTCATTTGAATTAAATACAATATAAAAATTCAAATATTACTTGGCAAGTTCCATTTGTGTTCTGCAGAGAGCTTGTGCTAGCTCTCTGCATACATGCAGAACTCCTTCTGAAGGTAATTTAACTCACATAGTAACTGAAAAAGCAGCAATTTACTCCATCTGTTTTCACCAGAAAAGGCAACATAAATGAGATTTCAAAGGTGCCAAAATGAGACTGAGAGGAGGTTTCCCTGGGTTTTACCTGGGTCTAGGACACTGCTGCTCCAGTCTTGCCAAAGATATCACTGGAAATGTTTTATTGATAAAAATAGTCCCATCTTGCATGTGTTGTTCCAAGGACGTGCCTGCCATTTTCTGGCACCGGACTGAATTTGAATTATAAGAGCAGCAGAAAAACAAAGCTGAGAAAAAATGAGTTCCTTAAAGAACAACAGTTCCTTATTCACTGTGGATTGATTTTTGGGGTTGTTTTTTTGTTATTGTTGTTGTTGTTGTTGGTTTTAACCCTGAATTAATCTACTTTCTGTTTAAAATCAGGAGAATTTTGCTAGGGTGACTCAAACAGCAGAAGCAGAGTGGGTGTGAGCGGGTGTTTGGTAGTGGGGCTGCACAGGGCAGTCCACGGTCCCTGGGCAGGAGCAGGGCTGGAACGCTGGCCAATGGCCCAGCACTCTGGCTATGTGAGGGGGCAAAGGCCAGTGCAGGGGGCAGGTCCTGCAGAGGCAGAAATCCTTCCCTTTGCTCCCTTCACAACTGCTGGAAGTTGTAATGCCACTGTAATGAAACCACACTGTTCTGTTCCAGTGGAACACCACCCCAACCCTGTTCATTGAGTGATTTAAGCATCATAATTTCCACAGGCTATTGTTTCAGATATTGGATTTCACTCTGATTTTTGTGTATTGATATGCTGTTGAAAGAAATCATACAAATTATCTGAGAATTGCAAACTAAGTGAGCAGGAGGCTTCAGTTTATTATAGAGAAATCTGAAATGCCAATATAATTTTCCTTTTCAGGTCCACATTAAAAATCTTCCTTTTAAGAAGCCCTTGATTAAATCAGGATTACAAAAGTTATTAAATTTGTCAAATTTCCAGAGAAGATGCTCCATACCATATTCTTGCCAAGAATTTTTTTAAATGCTATTGATATAATAATTTTCATCCTTTTTGATATTGTCAAAAGTGTATGTATCAGTCAGAAATTAGTAAATGGTGCTCAACAATGCATTCAAACTGTTCAGAATCCTGCAGGGCTCATCCTTCCAATGCAGGACAATAAATACTGTTGTCAAAGACCAGAGTAATCCAGATATTCCAGCTGCATGTTGGAGAATTTGGGTTAAAGGGTGGATGTGGGGGAGCTTTTCTGCCTCTCAGTGCACTTGTACAGCTGAAGTAGAAGCAGATTAATGGAGCCAACACTCCAGTGCTCTCAGTTCTGTTCGAGTGTTAGTGGAATGTAGAAGCAGCCTGTAGATGCACACTGGAATTTCTGAAGGATAGGGGTTACCATGGATACACTGAAGCCACCACAGACTGGTGTGAATGCAAAGCTCCAATTTTTCTCTAGTTGCAGGAGGATTTGTTCTGATAAGAAATTTGTGCTACTGCTGTTTCTCCTCCCCCTCCCACTTGTTACTGAAGCAGTACAACTCCTGGATGTTATGTGTGATGCTGAGGGATGACTCTGATCATGTTGTTCTACATCTGCTGCCCAGGACTGGTGCTTTCACAAACCAGGAAAGGCTCACCTGAATGTTGTTTTAAATGAACTGTGGAACTGATCCATTTTGGATGCTGGGAATTGTTATGCTGTGACAAACCCCCTGTTTTCAGACTGAGTAAACATGAGTGTACCTGTCCTTCCACTGGGAGGGAGAGGTGTTTGTGGTGGGAAAAAGATCTGTAGAGCAAATAATGGGATGGAAATAAGTTAGAGGGGGAAATACCAGACAGTTTGTCAAGGTTAGTGTGCTTTTCCTGTGAGTGGGAGTCCCAAAGGGGCTTGACAGGAGGAAATACTTCCTTGGACTGTGCAGAGAATTGGTATTGTGAGCAAAAGGGTTCCTGAAGGTGTGAAGGAAGAAGATTTAGTCTCTGAACATCTGCTGTAAGTCTGAAAACTTGCCCTTTCCTTGCTGCCTGCCTTGCTCTTGTGTAAACTGCAGTGCCAAGGAAGGGTGAGAAGGGCTCTCCTCAGCTGCATGTCCTGTTCTCAGTTCAACCTATTGAATTCCTTATGGCACAATCCTGAATGGAGATGGATCAAACCACAGGTGTCTCAGGAGAAACCAGAGCTGATGCACCAGGCAGTTCCCAGCACGGACTGGTCTGGCCCTTACGGGGTCTCTCCCATTGCTGTGACTGAGCTGTCCCATCAGTGAGCAGCCACATCCCCAAATGATGTGATGCCCTGGTGGCTCTCAGCACAAGGAGTGTCTGTGTCAGCCTGAAACACATTGATGGTTTATATTTCAAGGGGCAACTCTCTCTTCGTTTAAGTGATGTTTCACTGATACCAGTATTGGCATCTGAATTGTGTAATTGAATCCAAACTGTGAAGCACGTGAAAGAGTGTTACTAAAATACACTGGCTGATGTTGACAGTGTTGCTACTTCTGGAAATATTTCTTCTTGACCCAGCAGAAAGTTGCTGAAGTCCTGCTGTTCCTCCCTGCATGGATTTCTCTTATTTCAGTTGATACTTACTTGGCTGGTGTACACTAAATAGCCAGATCCTCATGCTTTACATCCCTGCTCTTGGCCTGTGAGTCTGTACTCATTAAAACATAAATAACATAACAGCAATAGTTCAGGTGGTGGAAGACCTATATTTGTGTCAGCTCTAGTCGGACAAATGGGGGGAACACAGGAAAAACCCCATGTCCATTTGTATCCCTGCCAAGGAAATGGTATTAACATTATTTCAAATGTAATACAGAGAGAGTTGGAATGTTTCCCCTGGTAAATGCCTTTGGGAGTATGCTGCTATAAAATATATACTAGAGCAGCTGATTGGTTGTTACGGAAAATACTTTTCCATAAGGACCCATAATTTTAGAAACTGCTATCCCTGAGAATAACGGTACACCATGGTTGGTAAATGATTTCCCATTAACCCTCAGGATTCAGCTCTTGTTTGGTGAAATTACAAGAACTTCCCAGTTATTTTTTTTTCCCTTTCAGACCCTAACTAGTCCTGAAGGAATAACTTGATTAATGTGCTGATAATACCATTAACATGCACTTAGGATCAATGCTTTGAGTCAGTGAAAATAGTGCTGCTGTTTTCCCCTTTTATTAATGAGCTGTTTTTCTCAATCTCAATGCTCAGGACTTAGGTAGAACTGTTCATTTCTGCCTGCTTATCAGAACTGCTTTTCCTCAGAACTTTTCTATTTCTTTATTTGGAAATGTGTGATTAAGGTCAGGCTACATACCTAAGTAGGAACGATGTGAGCGTACCCAACCTGCCTTGTGGCAGCTTATTTGCAAGGCTGCTGTCAGGATTTACATGTTTTAGGGGTACTCGACTCCCCAGAAGCCAAGTATTTGCCATAAATGAGTATGGATGTTTCTTTTGAAAAATCAGTGAGAATAGCTTTGTGTTCCCGATGAAATTGTAATAAAGCCTAGAGCATCAGTTGATAGAATAAATGGCCTACAGAGACACCTCCAACACACTGCCAGCTATTAGTGCTGTGCTACAGCTCTAAAATCCAAAGATTTTATCCATTTTGTAGTGCTTTGCATTGCCTCACTACCACAAAATTTCCTTCTTGGAATTCCACTGAGTTTGTAACCTCAATAGTAATTAACAGCAACTTGTTCTGCAGATAACTCATAGGCTTCTTCAAAGTATTTTCTACCACCAATTTCCCTTGAAAGTCTAAAAATTTTCTTATGGTCTTGTGGAATGTGCAACCTGCATTTGTTACATTTTTGCTGGTTTTGCAAAAAAAAGTGTTTGCATTGGGACCAAGGACAGGATTTTGAATGGCTTTAAACCGATTGCAAAATTCTAATTTCCAGTGAGTAAAAAAAGTGAATTAGTCCTTCAGTTCCCTCCTTAAGTGATGATAAGTTTCTAGATTGAGCTTTTGGAGGAAGAAAGAGGAAAACTAGAAATGTGCGAGACTAAACTTACTGAATTCCTGATAAGAACAGAGAGTGTTTGCTCTTGGCATGTATCCTGCTGCCTGAGTAGAGCACTGCACAAGCATTTTACAGTGGAAAAGCTCAGCTGTGAGTGTATAAAATGTGAATGCACAAGCAAACAAGATGTGTTGGTACATCCAGATGCTGCAGACAGCCTGGCAGTGGCATGTGCTGGAAAGATCCTGGCTTAAAAAAAAGATGCCTATAGTTTTTGCCATGTTTTCACATGATGTTTTTGTCTGTTTAGTTTGGATAGATACTGAGAATCAAAATTTTCCCATTCCAAGGGCCTGTGGCCAAAGCAGTCCAGAGGTCCTGAATCCCTTGGTTTAATTGATTTCTCTCTTGCCTCAGAATCCTGGTGGCTCAGTCAGCTCCTGGGCCTTGAGGTGTGGTTGTTGTTGTGACAACTGTGCAGTTTGTTACCAGCATTACTTTGCTACTTGGTGTTAGTAGCTGGGATGCCTTGGGAAAACATGGTGATCCTTATTTATTAACTTAAACTGTGCTAGCCCTCACACAGGCACTCTGCCTCCAAACTGAAAGAACTCTCTTGTGCTTTAAACAAGTCCTCATAACGTGCAATATGAGTATCTGAAAGGTACATTAAGGCATATTGAAAAAGCTATTTAGTAGCAACTAGGGTTTTTTTGTGTGCTTTTATGAATCAGATATGAGACCAGAATAGATACTAGTGCTTAAATCCCTGCCCTAGCTTATTCTGCAGTTGTTTCCCTGCACAGACAAGCCCTCCATACTGAGGAAAGTTGCAGAATGGTCAGTTTTCATGGACATGAGAGGCTACCAAAACATTAAAGCACTAAGATGTGTCAACCTGTTGCAGAAACCTGGAGAGAAGCTCAGCCTTCACCTCCTTTGTGTCCTCTCCTGTTTCCTGAAATTTATTGATGGTACTGACTGTCACAGTACAGCTTTCAGGCATGCTACCAGAGGAAACAGGGTGTATACAGTGGGATTCTGTCTTGTGCCTTGTCCTCTTCTGCAGTCTTGACTTGAAGAACACACAGTGAAAGAAGACCAGTGAACATGTTGAAGTTGGCCTGTCTGACATAAATGAAGTTAGTCTTCCTGAGCCATCAGACCTGGTTTAAATATTTTGACTTAGAGAAGCAATGGTGACAACTTTCAAACTCCTTTATTCTTGTTTTCAGTGTAGCTGCCTCAGTGAGCTGCTGTCCCTCTGCCCCTTGTCCAGCAGGCAAGTGAGAGCTGCTCTCTGTACCACTGCCAGGAAAGACAGAGAGAACATGAAGGTGGCACACAGGCTGAGCCACACTGGGACTGGGGGGCCAGGAGCCTTAGAGAATGCTTTTCTAGGAAGGGATTTTTGTTAGATTTCACGGTGGAATTTGAAAGCAAGGTGGTGTGGTGTTCTTCTGTGAGAGGCTGACACACATGCAGTGTGATCCTGGCGAAGTTTCCAGCCTCACAGTACAAGTGAACGGCTGTTGGTTGGAGCCGTTCTGTGCTCACAGCCCATGCTCTGACAGCCAGGAGCTGCACCCCAGGCAGGGCAGTCACACAGTGCTGAACTTCCCGGCAGAGGGGGTTGATCTTAAAAGATTGCAAATGCGTTTTAGAGCTCTGAATACCTTCCTAAAAAGAAGTGAAATGAGCAATTGTTGTTGTTTAACAGAGCAAAAAGGAAAAAGGCTGTTAAATATTAGTGTTAGGTGCAAACCTACTGCTACTCGAAAATAGCTCTTACTCTGTCACTTACTCTGTAGGGCAGGCCATGTGTCTCAGTAGCGACTCTGAGGTTTGATGAATCACCATCCAAAGAATTAGGAAGTATCATGATCTAATCATGATCTTAATAAGCCATTGAATATCTGCAAACAAAAGAAGAAACCACAGAAGTATTAGCCTGGAATGTTTTCCAGATGAAAGATATTACTCTTTGTATGAACTCAAATTATTACAGATTCTGAAGCAATAAAGAAGAAATTAATTGTTCTTTAAATATTTTTGTTTTCCTCTGTCAATTAAAATTTGTGGCTAACTAATTGCATTTCTTCTTGGGATAAAGTGCAGTGCAGTTTCATCTGTTCCAGTTACAAGATTCTTTTCTGAAGTCCAGGGGAAAGGTAGAGATCATTTTTCCACCTTTGAGCTTTTTTTAAGGACCTGAGTCAAATTCAGAAAAAATTAAAATAGACTATTTTTCATAGCTTTAGTGGGCTCAGAGTCACGTTCTTTTCAAAACCTGAACTCTCTTTACAGCTTCTAAGAGGTGTCCCAGTAATGAAGGGAATAGTTTGAAACTAAGTCTTCTCTAACCGACCTGGTTAACAAGGAAACCATCAGTCTCATCCTAATTTTTTGCAGTATTTTGCCTGTTTCCCACCCTTTTCCTATGAATGTGTAAAGTCATACGCGATTTTGAGAGATGGAAAGCTGAAAATTCATGTGAATTTACAATTAGCATAGTTGTGGGTGAGATTAATATTTAATAGGAGAGGAAGCAATTTGTGTTCCTGTGAGTACACATGGCTTGTCACTTCTCAGCCACTGTAAACTCTTTGTCTAGGTATTTTCCTCTCTGCTATTTTGAATTGCAGTAAAGTGGAAAATACTTGAAATACTTCCTAAATTTTCAATGGCTCCTACTGTAAGCAGAAAAAAGGGGAAATAAAACTTCTTGAGCAAGAAAGGTTCGGAACAGACCATGCATGACACTGATTATCTTTCTTTCTGAGAATAGGACTAACTTCTTATTCCCCAGAAGACTTAAAACCTTTTCCATGACCTTTGTTTTATCTTTTATGAACATCAATGGATTTTATTTTTATGGAAGCCCTACTTTTTTATCTCTTAAAAAAAAAAAAAAAAGGAAACCAAACAAACCACCACTGTCTCTCCCACCACAGAGGAGTCTAATTGTTACATTTCAGTTTATAAATGTTCAAAGTGTACAGCAAATTGATCATTTCACTTGTGCTTCTGTGGACAGGCTCTTTCATCTTATGCATGAAACTGGGGAGGCTTTTTGAAGGAAACACTGTGAAGATGCACCCTAAAACTCCACAAAAATAGCCATTTCATCAGCCTATTCCTGGTCCCTGCTAAAAGCAAGAGTGTCATTAGGGAACTCCTTCCTGCTTGGGCTGTGTGCTCCTCATGGATTCACTGCTCCTCCTGCCCAGCTGAGCTGCCCACCCAGAGCCTCCCTCTGTGCTGAGCTGCAGCTGAGCCTCAGCTGCCACTGCAGTTACAGCTTGTGCCCCTGTGCTGCAGCTGCAGGGCCCGGTGGGTGCTGCAGGTACCCGGTGCTGTGCATTTCCCTGGGGAAATGGCTCTGAGTGGGTCTGTGCACTCACACACAGCTGCTCCACTGCCCCACTCCAGCCGTGGAGGGGCTGAGCTCTGCAGTTTGGCTCTTCCTTACTTTGGCCTGCTTTGTCTTGGCTGGTGATGGAAGATCAGGGATTTTCTGCTTTCACTCCCCTCGAACAAACCTGTTGCAGTGCCTGGCAGCCCCCCAGCCCCTGTGGGAGGCGTTCTGTGGGGCAGTTGGCATTGGTACCATCCCAGAGACCTTTTCCCAGGCCCCATGCTGAGCCTGGCAGGTGTTGCTGGTACAGGTGGCATCACCAGCCCAGCCAGGAGGACTTTTCTGGCAGGCACAGCCATAGGGAATGTCTGTGGGCCGTGTGTGCTCAGCTGCTGGACAATAGCACAGGGTTTGAATTGAACCACTGGGCTGAAAATGCGTGAGAGAACAGCGTGTACTGCAGGAGAGATTGGTACCTTGGGTAGATTGTGGCTTGCAATCAAACATTGAATCCAAAAAGGAATTTGATATAAAAAGAAATAACATAAATGTCACTGTACAAGGCAGAAATCTGAATGTAATCACAGCTGATTGTGGATGTGCTGTTACTGGGTGCTCAAAGCCAGGGCAATGTGCATTGAAAAATGATGCTTGAATTTGGTATAAATTGTTTATGAACTGCTCTACTTGTTTTATAATAAAATCAGTTTAGCCTCATAATGCACAATATTAAGATGCTCATTCTCAAAGAGGAAAAGCTGCTCATCTTTCCCCTTGCATTTTCTCAGACCTTTTGAGGAACTGTGGCTGTGGTTCCCTGTGCTCTTCTCTGCAGTCTATCCAAATTGATTTCCCAATTTTCCCAGCAGCACTGTGCCCTACTTTTGTCATACCTCTGAGGAAAAAGCAATGGTTTCTTACCTCAGCATAGTGTGATTACCCACTGCTGCTTAACTCAAAACCAAAACTCTCATCTAGAAAAATAAGAATAATGGCAGGATCTAAGCCAAAGTGAATTAAAGTTAATAGAGTTGTCCTAGCTTAGAGACTGTGGCTCTGGGCTTTAAATCTAAATTTTAAGAATGTAAAGGAAATACTTTTCAAATTGTGAAACAATGTGGTCTGAAGATTAATTAGAAAGATCTCAGAGATATGTATTTAAGACTCTGCTGGTGAATGGCTTGTGAGCAGCTCAGTTGCTGTTTTGCACATCTGGACGAGGAGAAGGCTCTCAGTCAGACACTCCCAGGCCATTGTTCCCCTTGGTTGCTCAGCACAGGAGTGAGATCCCAGTCAGACTGCAAGCAAATGGGAGAGTATCTCATGAGGCACTCAAGACATTTGTTCAGGCTGATTCAGCAAAAGTTGGTGGGAAATTATTCACATTCAAATTAAATATATAAGAAAAGAAAGAAATGCTTAGGTGAGTTAGCAGAGGAAAAAGAAGTGAAAAGTAGAAATTGCTTGTTTTTGCCTTGCTGCACAGCTTAAATGGTTCTTCAGAGGTGCCATTGCATAATCAAGGTATTTTATTAGTCTACACTTTGTGTTCCTGGATGATGATGTACAAATATGAAGAATAAAAGTAAACTAGGAGACACTGAGCAGAAAACACATGTTGAGCTCTCCGCCCGTATTTTATCACCTTTGCAAAATAACTTGTTTGCTTCTAATGCCATTGGGTACTCTAAATGGTGTATGGATTGATTGAACACAAAACTGGTTCGGGGGTTAAAACAAAGAGGAACTGAAATCACTGTGAAGCAGGAAAAGCAGAAAGCTTGTGGGCCAGGTTGCCTTCCTAGTTTTAAGGGATTCAAGGCACGTCATTCTGGCAGATTTCCTGAAAGCTGCACAGCCCCAAAGCTCAAAGATACTGAGCAGGAACAGAAAATGACACAAACTGGCTTACATTACCTTTGTGAGTGCAGTGACCCCTTCTGCCATAGCCCTCCTGCTTCCTGTGTGTCTTCATTCTGGCCTTGAAGAGCCTTATTTGCCTGCCTACAGCTGCTTTCTTTGTGTTTTGCAGATTCACCTGCTGCTCAGAAGGCCCACAGTATCCAGCTCTCCTCTGGGTTTGGAGGTAAGAGCAATTTCTGACCCTGTGTGTGAGAAATCAAACTTACAGGGAGTTTCATTTAATGAACACACCAGTATTTTCTCGTTGCATTACTCTGTGTTAACAGTTGATGAACCTCTTTTCTGAGCACTGTATTCCAAACACCCTGTGATTCAGGTGCAAAAGATTTTGTTGCGTCTTCTTTGTTGATTGAATTTCTGGACTTCATGTACTTAAAATCCTAACTATGTGAAGGAAGGGTAAAAACCCCCACCTGCCAATATTGACTGGGTGCTGCATTAAAGTTAGAGAAGCTAAAGGAACATGATAGTTATATAGTAGAAAAAGATTAAAGATTTTGCAGGAGCCTTTGGAAAGGTGAAGATACATGTTATATTTAGCAGCACATGGATGATCAGTAAGGCAAAACCTGGGACATCTCCTTTGCTAACATAATGTTTTTGAAAGGCCTAAGTGTCCTGCAGAAATGAAGAGGAAATTCTTAAACCTGAGGTGGATTTCGCTGGTGGAAGGGTCAACTGCAATTTAGTTTGGGCTCTAAGAAAGTGACAGATAAGATTAGAAAGTTTGCTAATACTTCTATGAACGAAAAAGTTAAATTTTGAATGAAGGCGACATAAAAGTTGGCTTCCCCAATTACAGACTTGAAGCCTGTGTGCTGGAAGTGTGAAGGGAGGGTTTAGGACCCCGTTAGCAGATGTCCTCACCAGTTAACATGAACCCTGTCTCCTCCATGGCTGGGATTTCCGACACATCCAGCACTCAGAGAAGCTGAACAGACTCACACCAGCTTTGAGGAAGCAAATTTAAAAATATGGTTTTGTATCTCGCTATAGACAAATCCAAATGCATTTCTCTCAGGAACAACAGCATGGCCATACAGGTGATTGCAGCCACTGTCAACCTCTTATTTATTAGCTCTTTTCCAGAGTGTTTACTTTCAGACCTTGTTTCAGTTTTAATTTGACTATGCTGAAAATGACCGGGTGCAGAGCCCAGCCCTGAGAGGTGGAGGTTGTGTTACTCTGACTGGCAATCTGTAGTCATTTTCAAAACTCAACATTTGTGACAAGGGACGATGAACAGTGTCCACTAACACAAATTTAAAGTATGTAATGATGGTCTATAATTAAGACATGATCTCTTTTTAAACTACAGACCTTGTAAGAGCCTGACCTTTCAGAATTCAAAGGCTAAACTAAAATGAACTCAGAGAAGTATTTTTTTATGTAACCATTATTTAAAGCTTCCACTCTGTAATTAAATTTTTTCTCCTTTCAAGGGAGAATTAACTGTTCCTGAAAAAGCTTCTCATATGGTGAGCAGTATAATTAGAGAACTAGTTATGTAAATGTCACACAAAAAATGACCTTTAATGAAGCAATATCAAATGAAAAAGCTATTACAGCTTTGCAGCATGAAGATTAGCTGTAAGTTGAATTACTGAACTGGATCCTGGGCCTGCTGCTGTTCAGATCCCCTATGTGGGCTCCTTCTCATGTGTAACTGAGAAAGGAGCAGAGCAAATAGTCGTGGGGTAGACTTGGCACAGGAAATCGTGTAAGAGCTTGTGAATGTCACTTTGTGCCACCACTGGCTGCAGAAGATGCCAGGATCTGTTACCTATGGAGGCTGTGAAGGAGCAGCTTCTCTTCAAGGACAACCCCAGCTGGAATGACTTCTTCTGGTGTTTTAGTCTCATGGATTTAAAAGTACTTTTCATAAATTGAAGCACAAGATATATTTTTTAAAGATTGTGTAGGGAAATATATGCAATATAACAATTCTGACTTTTTTGCTGCTGATCTCAGTCTTTCCTTTTTCACATCTATCATGTGTCTGAAGGATCCCCCCCAGACTAGGCTGATTTTTCCTTAACTTTGAGTCTATATATGTGGATACATTGTTTTTAAAAAAGCAAAACCAAACACACAAATATTTTTGTGTCCTCTACAATCTTTTTAGTATTAATGATGGGAAATCCATAGAGCAGGAAGAGTATTATAGGGTGATTACGGTTTGTTAAGGGTATAAGCAAATGCTGAAAGGGAGGCAGTGAGAACCTCTCAATAGCCTGTTCAGTACATGGCACTGATTTTCCTGGCTGTGCTGTAGATCAGTCAGGCTCTGATGTGTCCTGCACAGAAACCAGGGGGAGTCTGCTCCTGCTTGGAATCACAGAGACTGCAGTGGGCAGATGGCAGTGTGGGGATGTGACACCGTGTTCTAGCAAAGCTCTGCTCAGAGGAGCTGCTTCCCCGGAAACTCCCAAGTGAAATGGTAATGACCTTTCCAAGAGAAATCAGCAATTTCTGATTCATGGTACAACGTGGGATGGAAATTTTCAGATTGCAATTTTCTTTCATTCTGTAAGAGTTTATGAGGAAAAACCACTGCTGGTCTGTCTGAGTCCTCAGACACTTCATGCAGGAAGCTGGCATCAAAAGTTTATTTCACAATGTTGAAGTTCATGATGATTCATACTGCAGAAGTAGTTTATTTTTTAACTACAAATTTCTGCCAAATCGCCCTTCTGTGCTAGGGCTCCTCCCATCTCTACCAACTCAGCAAGGTTTCAGTTATCTGCCCTACCCAGAGGTAGTGCTGGTGCCCTTTTTTGTCCTCACAGAGAAGAGTGGTCTGTAGACAGAGTACCATGACTGAGAAGTTTCCAGAATGTGGGAGCTGATCTGGTGTCCTGCTCTGGCACAGATTTTCCATGTAATATTGAGTCTCTTACCTTGTCTGTGTTTTACTGTCCTTATGTGTCCAGCCATCTCTTGAAGTGCCTTGCAAGGTGTTAGAAAAGCCTATGTTGGGATTTCCACAGGGAGACCTCAAAGTTTCATCTCCTGTCCTTGCAGTGTCTCACAGCCATAGCTGCTGGCTGTGAGCTGTGTAAATATTGCAGGTTCAGTCAGCTAGTTGCTTGCAGGCTAGAATTACCTTCTTCTGTATAAAAATGGGGTACTTTGTTCTGATCTGCCCTCCAATTGAAGGGAAGCATTTTTATTCCTCCCCATTCTGACATAAGGTGAACAGTGGCAGCAAGTAACAAATAGACCTTTGCTAACGTGTCTGGGACAAGGGTTTATTCACAGATCCAGGGCTTAAATTCCTTCTGCACCTTGACCTATTTCATCAGTGTGGGGAGTCATCAAAAGTGATGTGACAGTAAATGACTTCAGCCCACAAGCAGGTCTCATGAAAAAAGCATGGCTGTTTAAGCATTAAGCACTTTTCTCTCTGGCTGTACACTTGGCAGGCAGCGTTTTATTTAATCTTACTTATCTCTGTGTACTTGATCCAATAGTGTAAAAGCAAAACACTTCAGTGAGGAAATAGATTTGTTTGTTTGTTTGTTCCTTAAATGAGTAGTGTTTCTGCCTCTTCAATTTTGTTTACTTTGAGTCAATGAATTAGTCAAAAAAGGCCCTGCTTGTAAGTGCATGAGCTGCCCCATTCAGATTCTTGGGTTTAAGGGCAGACAGCTGTTTTGCCAAATCCAGGCTGTAAGCACTGGAATTGTGTCTTTGGGGGAGTGGCTGCCCTCGAACCTCTGGGCATTTCAATCTCTCCCTACTCATAGGGCAGAGTTAGCAAACAGCACCAGAGTTGGTACAGCCAGCCATTAGTGGTTCACCAGCTTCTGATGACAGATGGGACTTGGTTTTCTGAATGTTTGGGGAATTTTGCACCCAACAGAACAAAATACCGTGCTGACTTCACATGTTAGGAGAGACACAATGATATGGAACAGTGGAACAGATCCCTGACTCATGGTGGTAATTTTCTCCTGTTACTTCCCTAAGCTTTTGTTTGCTGACTCCTTCAGAGTGGGCTTCTACTTTGTTTTATTGTCTTTCAAATCACTAGTTTTATTTTTACCACCAGTAATTTTTTGAGTGCTCTGGAGGGAGGGGGGAGGGGAGGAAAAAGGGATGTAGTAATTATTAATGTATTTGGTTAGATTATAAAGTCTCAAAGCTCATTAAAAATGAGAAACCATGGCAACCTCAACAATCCCTCCCACACATATTATACCTACCTAACAATGGGCAAAGTACATTTAGAGAAGAGAAATTAATCATAAAGGGGACAAAAAGTATTCCCTTTCCATATTGCTATTTTTAATTCCCAACTCCTGCAAACCAATACACTTGGGCTGGCAGCACTTTGAACTCTTCCATATAAAAAATAACTAACTGATCTCTGGGCTTTATTCTCCTGATATTTCCCATGGCGCATTTTTAGTAAAGGACAGATGGAATGGGAGGTCAGTGTCCAAGGAAGGAAAATGTGAACATTGCAGTTTCCCTGGACCTGTCCCCTCAAGTGTGTCTGACATCAGTACGGTCATCTAACTGAAAGAAAGGTGAAATTGCACTTCCGTTAAGATAAATTAAAGGATTTTAGAGAATACTGTGTCTTACATCTAATTATGCCTATTTTTTGTTTTAAAATATAGAACGTTCACATCTTAAACTTAATTGAAACTGTTACAGCAGTTGTGGCATCTGAAAGTTTGCTGGAACAGAAGATAACAGTGGTAGATAACACAAAGGCCCAGGGGCTGTGACCTCCATCAGGCCTTCCTGATAGAGGTTTTTCATTTTCTGTGTCCGCATTGATCCAGGATGTTTTGGTAAAAACTTGGAATAATGCCCCTGGCATCACACTTGAACTGCATTGGCCTGCTCGGGAAGTGTTTCCTGTAGCACAGCTCTTCAAAAGGCACACTTTCCATAAGGGTCACTCATCCTGAGCTTACCCACCGTTTGTACAAAACCATCTGAATTCTTTTTTGGTTTAGTAAGACATTAGATGAAATCCTCATGAATGAGCCACAGAAACTGAATAATCTAAAAATGAGTAACTGACTAAGCTGTCTGACACCCCGTACCCTTCCCCCAAAAGGCCCTTTGATGTCAATGTCCAGTATAGAAAGCTTCCTGTTGCTGCTGACTGATCAAGTTTAATTTATTGAGATTTGTGGGAGATGAGCAGAGGTTCCACAGACTGCCATTTGCTTAGTGAGGTAGCTATTTCTAACTTCAATTAGCAGTTCTGTAGGTTTACATGTTACGTCCTCTCCAAATACAATAATTTTCTCTTATTGTTGTCTCAGTCTGTACCAGAGTAAGTTTTTAATGACTAATCAATATGGAAAATTCAGAGAGAAATAGAAACTTCTGGAAGGCCCATGTTTTTTGTTTTCCTGTGGATTGTGATTGTCATGGATGTTCCTTGAGAAAAGTTGCTCATTGTTTGAAAAAGCTGTGCCCTCGCTGCCACTGGCATTTTTATATCCATTCTCAGGACTTTCTTGGATGGATGCAAATCTGGGCAGCCTAAAATTTTTGTAAGCATAGTGAATCCTTGAGCAAAAAAAAAAAAAAAAAAGGAAGCGTTTGCTGCAGGCTGGCTTTGGCATTCACAGGAGATTTGGGTGCTTGGCTTCTTGCTCACCTTCTCCTCCCTCTGCTGCACACGAGCAGAGCTCTTCTCAAGCAGCACTGCATCATCTTCCTCCCCATGCTGCTCCCACTCCTAGATATGCAAGTAGGTTTAGTGACAGCAAGGAAATCTTGGAAGAATAACCTATTTCTGTTTTGACTTAAGAAATTATGGAGGAAGAATTTGCATTGTAATGTGTGTTCAAGCAAACCAGTGACATGTGAGGCAGCTACTCACACTGTAATGGCACATGCATGTGTTGTGTCTCCTGTGCTTTGGAATGCCAATGTCTCCTTCCACACTTGGGGAAAGATCAGGTAAGGATAAGGCATCACTCCTCACAGGAATACCTCCCTCAACAGACAAAAAGTGCCCCTATGGATCTGAAGAATTGTGTTTGGTGTCATTTGCACTGCAGGGGTGGGGCCTCCCTGCAAACAGGTGGGATTTGCAGGTCCCAGGTAATCAGTGTGGATGTTCATGGATTATTGTGGGGAAGGTTGGCAGTATTCATATATAGGCACAGGAAGGGCAGAAACCTGTATTCAAGCAGTAGTGGTTAACCAGCTCCTGGCATTTCCTAGTAAGAAGGGGAAGAGCTCCTGGTGAGTGGAGAAATGTCTCCAATGTGGATGTATCAGACAGCACTCCGTGTGGGAGTGCTGAGTGTGTTCATGCGGTACATGCTGTGCCAAACTGAAATAGCACGTTTAGCACCCTGGAGACTGCCTGGGGACACTGATGCTTTCTGTGCTTTCTTTACAGTGAAAAATAATATTATTTGTTTCAGCAGAAAGCTATTTTTATATTGAGGTGCTATAACAACCTGGGGCTAAAGGGACCTGTAGCTTAGCATAGCCACAGGCTCTGAGACGATGTAAAAATGGGTTAGAGAGTTTCTGGGGAACTGTTTTCCCACATGCTATTCTTAGGGAGTGAAGAATCCCAAGGCCAAGGCTAATTAATTTTATTTATCTAACATACTGTATGCACGCTGTGCTCATACAACAGTGTATGAAATTTAGGGGTACATTAAGAGGCTGTTTAGCGACAGGGAGCTGAGCATTAATGACCTGCTCCCCACATTCAGGCCTTTACAGTACCTGGGTTTGAGTGGCATGAAAACCACAAGGGGAGAGAAACTGGAGAGGTTTTATCTCTGTGTGAATTCATAAAATCTGATGATTATTGCTTTCTTAATGGCTTCTTTTTAGCAAAAGTCACAATCACACTGTGGCTTTTCAAGGAAGGATGAATTCTGCTGGGTTTACTGCCAGCTTCTCAGGAATGGCATGTCCTGCTCCTTTGCTGAGGGAATAATACTGAAATTATAAGGGTGGCCTATAACTGCAGAACAATAAGGAAAAAGGGATGGGGTATTTGGGATAATATTAGAGAATAAGGGAGCTGCCATTGTGGAGTGTCTGTAGTCCATTACCACCAGTATTTGTACTGGCTGGAGAGACAGGGGCTTAGACAGGTGCAAGCTGCTTCTCCAGGAAGGGAGAATCAAGTTGCTGATGGTTGATAGAGTTGTGCACCCAGGAGTTACAGCCTGGGATGCTCTGCAGCGTGTTGGTTACTCACTGGTCCAACCTTCTGCTTGTGTAAGCCATTATAATTCTGGTTGCGATTTAACTGCATAACCCATCTCTCTTTTTACATTTGAATAGTTTTAGAGCTCAGTGGCATCGTACAGTGAGAAATACCCCAGGTGACCGTACCTCATTTGGGGAAGTCTTTCCAGTCCTCAGCATGCAGTGTGCCATCTTTCAGTGCTGTCCAGGACCCACTCAGTTCCCTTTTCCAAGAGCTATTAGTGCTTTCTTAGCTGCAGTTTTTTCTGTGGCCTTTACTATACTATGTATTCTGAACCAGGATTTAAGCTGAAGCAATTATTTCACCTGGCATTTCATATGATGAGTTGTCGATTTCTATATTCGACTTGTAAGATTTCCTGTCTGTTTTTCCATCCTTATTACTCTTGTATTTTTCCTGGGTTTTTAATCACAGTTTTTACAGCCTGTAGCAACACCAAGGTCCTTGGTGAAGGAGTGAGCTCACACAGAGTCCTGGATGGATTCCCTGGCTGTTGAAGCCAGGTAGGCTTCAAAGATTTAATTTACCATCACAATTTTGCCTCAGAATTTCTGAGGAGTCTTGGAGAGCATTTGGCTCAAACACATAGGCTTAAAATTAGACAGTTTTAATTACTTAGCCTGGCAAGTGGCTTCTGTTCTGTTTTAATTTGGGGATCAAGCCGATCAGGTTGATTTTCTCTGCAGAATATGCTGCTGGGTGTCACACGGTGGTTAGCAGAAGAGAAAGAGATAAATAATTATATCATTGTGTGGACATAATTACAGAAGTTCATGTTTTATTAGTAACCTGCATTCAAGATTTTCCTATGTGCATAATTACAGCAAAACACATAAGTGTCTTTGCTGTCTGTTGCCTGCACTGTGTGATGTCTGGGTAATGAGCTGGCAGCAGCCCTTTCTCACCTTTTAGATACAGATCATATAGAGAAAACTGCAGCATGTTTTAGTCTCTTAATCTTTTTATTCACTAAACGTGCTGCAGTACATTTATGCACTGTAGCTGTTAAAATAACTAATTAAGGTATGGTTGTCAAAATCAGTTAGCATATTCATTTTTTGTGTACAATTCTTACTGCTTTCAGGAATTTCAGTTAAAATAGTCAGGTTTTGAGGATGCGGTCCTTAAATATTCAGAGATTTCTGGTTTGGAGTGGTCATGCACTACAAGCCAGAGGATAACTTAACCCATGAGCAGTTCTGTGATATTTTATGACCAGTTCTGAATGGCTTCCTAGTGTTCACACTCTTTACCTATTCTTGGTGTAAATGTTTTCTGCCTTAATGTGTACAGCCTTGCCTACAGCTCTTACAGTTTAACAGTGGTGGTGTAGTTGTGGTGGGTTTTAGTTTTTGTTTGCTTGAGTCTTATTTCCATACTCCTTGAATTTGTTTCCTGCTGCATTTCAGATGTTTTCATGTGCTTTGTGCAAAGAGTGCTGCCAAATGTGCAGGATGTGAGGAGCTCCAGGAGATCCTTGGTGGTCTCGATACACCAGCCCCTTCTCCCCTGAGGTGCTGGGGATGCCCTGAAGGACCATTGCACTGTGGGGCAGTCCATGCTCTGTGGCAGGGTGGGCACTCACAGTGAGGCCCAGGGAGGACAAATCCTGTATTCTCCTGAGCCATGCAGACCTCTTAACAGCCTGTACAATGCATAACTTGGCCTTCTGGAATGTGCCTTGCTTTGGGTTTTAATTATTTTAAGTCCTCGAGCAGGGATGAATTAGATGGAAAACCTTTTCCGAGTGTTAGTGTCAGGTGACTAAATATTGACATCAAAGTTGAGCTATCACAGGTCTTAATACTGTTTATTTAAAGAAATGCTAACTTGTAGTTAGGGGGAGCTTTCAGCATTCCTAACAATGACACTGGTGGTGGAGCTTTTGTGTTTTCATGAGCCATGTTGGTCCTCTGTAAGAAAAAAATCTGTGTGTATGTAATGAGAATCATCTTAGGAAATTTATTTTGGATCTTAGAAAGGTTCTGAAGTTTAGTGATACTCTGCAGACCCTGAACCAAGACGGTATGGCTGGGAAGGCTGCACTCCCCTCCCAGGTGGGATTCACCCCCTGCACTGCTCTGGGAACCGGTTCCAGCTGATACAGAGAGAACATGGGGTGATGTTTCCCACAGCCAGGTACAGTTGCAGTAATAAAGGTGTGTTAGAATGCAGATCTGCACCTAAAATGAACGGACAGGAGGCATTTAGCTACTCTATTTCATTTGTTAGCACGTTTGTCTCTTGAGAGAACAGGAGGAAGAGCTGAGCCTTTTTTGGCCGCGGAGCATCCCCGTGGGGAGCCCGAGGCTGTGCTGTGTGTGCAGACAGAGCCAGGGACCGACAGCTGCGAGCAGCCCCCGGGCACAGCCTGTGCCATCCCTCGGGCTGTGCTTCTCCATCCTCACCAGGCAATGACGGCACTGGGAAGGGGCTCGTGTTTCCTCCTGGAGGCAAGATCCTCCCACCCCCAGCTTGCTTTCTCCTTGGGTTTCAGCAGCACTTAAATTCCCTCTGAAATGGCGCTTTTAGGCCCAGAGGCAAACTGCTCAAGGCATGCCTTTTTATTTCCTCTAGATCATGAAACTTGTCCGACACAGAATTGTTATTGTGGCACATAATTATGATTGGATGTCTTCATCATATAATTGCATGATATATAATGAGTATCAAAAGCATATTTCCTCTGCTCTTTGAATACTGAACTTCTGAGATTAATTAAGCTGATACTAAAAATGCTTTTAATTATATATGCTGCATGAACAGCACTATTAAGATGAGATGAAAATATTATTACCTAAACAGTTTCAGACTTTTTTTTTCAAATACCCACTGTGAGTTTTATATTTCTGTCTAAAGAAATGTGGGAATTCTGGGGGGGAAAATCTCCCAGACAGTGAATGAAATACTGAAGGAATACCTGAATATTTGCTGAAACACAGATCAGCTATTGCGGTCTAATTGCAGTGTGTGAAAGCAAGCAACTGTAAGATCAAGAGCATTTTATCTAAATAAATAAGTGCTTCCACATGTTTCATCCCTAATGTTCCTCATAGGTAGGAAATTAACAAAGTGTGTTTCCATTCTTCCTCCTGAAGCCACAGGCACCCCAAAATCACACGGATAGTGCTGCCAGAAATGGTCCAACCAAAAAGACATCATCAATTTCTGCTGACTGTCTCTCTCTCCCTGTGCCACACTTCCTATGCAGCAGTGCTAAATGCCAGCCCCGTGCCAGGCGGAGTCCCTGGCTGTCGTTTCCCTGGGAGACACTCCCTGATGTGAGCGGGCACCGTGCCCTCTCAGGGACAGTGGCTGTGAGGGTGGGCACAGCCACGGAGACAGGCTGGGATGGGGCACCGCGGCACCTGGGCTGGCCAGGGGAGCCTGAGCAGAGTCATTGTTGGCTGAGCAAGAGGGATTCATGTGCTTTAGCCACTGTCAGGTGTGCTTCAGATACTTACTGACCTGGTGGAAACCCTGTCTGAGGGGGATTACAGCTGGGTTTTGGTGGCTGTCTGTGAGATAAATTTCTGTCCACTGACAAAGACAAACATCTCTGCTGAAATCACTCAGGTGGAAAAAGGAATCTGCATTTCCTAACCCTGAATTAAGGGATATACTAACAGAAAGGACGGGAGATCTTGCCATGTTTGACTTTTAGAAGATAGGATGTTAGGTTATCTATGCATATTTGGAATATGCATATAATATTGGATATGCAGATTTGGAATACTTGTCGTTCTTTTGTGTCTTGGAAGACTTGAAAGGTTGACCAAGAATTACAGTTCTGTAGACTGTGCTACTTTGTGCTGCTGTCCTTATCCATCTATAGAGCTCCCTGTCTCTTCCACAATGGGTATTTTGGTGTCTGTCAAGTGCTCGGGGAAAGGGACTCATTTATGTTTTCTCTGTCCCTCTCACTAGTCCTTGACAACCATCTGAAATGGATGTGTGTTTGCAGCAAAGGAAACTCAAATTCTCTAACTGATGCACAAATACGCTCATTTACATGCAATTTTGGATTTCTTTTTTTTTAGAAGTGCATCTATTTGCATAAATAAAACCTCTTCCCCAAATATTAGTGTGAACAAAAGACGATTTCATGGATGCCAAAAAAATGGCTGAATAGAAAAGCCACTTCAGAATTTGCATAATAGTTACTAATTGTTTTCCTTGCCATTAGTCTGTCTCTGTTTAATATGCAATATGGACTCCTGTTTCCTTTCTGGTTGCAGTTTGATGTAGGAATTTTAAGGTCCTGCAGAATATCTTAATAATTTAGCATCTCTAGTGTGCAGTTCCAGGGCCTGAGCCCATAGAGGAGCAGAGCAGTACCATTGACAGAGGCTGATGTGCAGCCCCTCAGCCTCACCAGTGCAAGATTCCTCACCAGAAACTTACTTTCCTGAGTGAGGGAGAACTAGGAAAAGATTTATTCTCACAAAACTTTATGTGGTTTGGAGAAAATCTTGTTTTTTCTTTGGGGGAAGAAAGATATATCTTTGTTGCATCCAACTTCAGCAGCTTCGGTGAATGTTTTGTTCTTTCTGAGTGATATTGCTAAAGCTCCAGGGAGACTAGGGGAAACACACAGACAATTAGTGTGTATTTATTTACAGGGAGTAAATAAATAAATAGACCTCTGCTTGGCTCAAGTATATTTAATCAATTTCCTTTGTTTAGAAATACAGAGAAAGATCCCACATATTTTGATTGTTCTCCCTGGTATTTATTGCACAGTTCTTGTGTTAAAATGTAGAAGTCAGTACAGCTCAAGACCATTAAGGCAGACTGAGCCATCAATCATCTGCAGAAAATCAATCAGGTTTGCTGAATGGGGTTTATTCAATAGAGAATTATTGATTCTCCATAGAAAGAAAGGGAAGAAGGGTAAACCAGGTATGTTCTATTCTAGAACAGAAAGGATGACTGATTTTTTACAAGGATGTTCTGGTGCACCTTTATAACTTCACTGTTAAAACTCATTGTTTCATTTCAGTGGAGCTGGGGATTCCAGCTTCCCTGGAGGTTCTCTGGGACCAGCAACAGGGAGCAGGAAAGATGGAGCAAGGTGTGCTTCACCTGCAGCATGACCCTCTAGCAAAGGGGCTGCCTGGACTGGGAAACACTGGGGATTATTTACAGCATGCAGTGAAAGGATTCTGAGAAGCTGAGCAGACCTAGGAGCTGGAGAAGTTTTGTAGAACACAGGAGAGAGGAAAAGTCAAATGGCCTCTTTGGAGGCTTTACTGGGAAGTCTAGTTGGGATGCCTTTTTAACTCAGATTTGTCTGTCTGCATGGGATAAAGTCTAATTTGTGCTAGAGAGTTTTAAATAGAAGAACTGCATTTCCTTAAAAAA
>VXBX01003263.1:636002-691478 GCA_013400415.1 Scytalopus superciliaris | reverse complement strand
AAAAAAAAAAAAAAAGCAGAAGCAAGAAGCAATTTTTGGCCAAATTTGGCTTCCAAAGCAAATCACAAAGATTTGCAATTAATCTTTTGAGGAATGTGTTGAATTTTTATTTTAGAGACCAGATTCTAGAGAGAATCTGCTGTGTTTGTGTGTGGCTGATACAAGTACATACACAGAGAGGAGAAAGCAGTGCATCTGTATATACTCTTGTCATCTAAGATTCTGAAATACTATATTTAAGGATGAAATGTCGTATTCAACAGGCCCTCATCCCCTTAGTTTCATCATTGTTTGGGAAAGTTGGCATTCTTTGTAACTAAATGTTCCTTCTAGAGTGCCAGTTTTGGTTACAGTGGCCTGCAGTGAGTGTGCCTTGATAGGACTTTGCTCCATTCCTGCTCCAGAACAGTGTTTTTGGTGCTGGGAGGACATTGGCTGGCATGGGAAGGGATTCTGCTCAAAGAGGAGGGACAGTGTGTCATCCCCACTTGTCTTGGTACCACAAAGTCGAGGTGAAAAGCTGGATGAGAGTAGTCACACAGCTGGCTCCTTGTCTGTGTTCTCAGGAGACAGATCCCAGTAACGACACCTCCAGTCTCAGCTCCAGCACTGTTCAGCATTCCAGCCAGTTTTGAGGGTGAGAAAGACTTCTTTCCTCATCTGTTACTTTCTTTCCCTCTCTTCCCTGTGCTTCCTGCTTTTCACAACAGTAGCTGTAGAAGAATTTCAGGAAGCGAATCTATTATCAGTCCCTACAGATGTTTCTTCAACTTCTTGCCCCTTTCTGAAGCAAACCTGTTTCCTCTGAAGACGCAGTGCCCCTTTCCATGGTCCCGGTGGGAATTCAGCCTCTCCCCGAGCAGGGCTGGGACTGGCCTCAGGACCACCGAAGTGGCTGAGCATGTGCCTCTGTGTTCCTGTCTGCTCAGGAAAAGTTTGACATTGCGGTTTCCTTTGTAAGAAATGTCTCTCTGTTGAAAAGGAAACTTATTTCCTTTTGAAAAACGGTGTCAGGAAGGAAACCACAGGAGATTCCAAGCAGTGGGGCTGGAAATGCCACGTGTGGCAGGGTCTGTGGGCACCCGAACCAAACTGTGTGTCACCTGCACACGGGTCACTGCACTGCTGGGGGTGCTGCTCTCTCTTTAACAAAAGGAAAGAGCTGAGTGGTATCATTGCCAGTGTGCAGAGGAAGAAAGAAAGAAAGAAAGAGTTAAATTTGCAGGAAAGAAGTGGCAGAGCTCAATGTGAGATTCAGGTCTCCTGAGACTGCTTTTTCTGCCGTCTGTTACATTCTCTTTTCATTTATGATGATCCTTTTTTAGAAATAGATGGTGAATTGGAGCAATAGAGTTGAGTTTAATCTGTTTATTGGCTGGTGATGTTCATCCCTATTTTGTTGGTTACATTGTCCAAGGTACCAAAAATGTTTCATATTATCTCTCTTTCTATAAGAGGCTTCTAAAATGTTTATCGTTTTAAAAACAACAAAGATGAGTAAATCAGTTGGGATATTTTCCTTTCGTGTTGTTACTCAGCAAAGATCAGTATAAAGGATTATCCTCTTCAGTTTTTAATTTCATGTAGATAACCAGAAGCTACATTAATCTTTTCCCGTGTCGTGCTTAGCAGGTCACAATCCCCATCAGCCTTTTGGGCCCACGTGTCACTCAGCCTGGGTGGTTTGGGGTGTGCACTGGGGTGCAAACAGGAGGTATTTTAATTGTCAGTGCAAACACCTCACACACCCAAATTCTCCAGAGAGCAGAACAAATTGCTTTACTTTAATCTCCTCATTCAACATGAAAAAAAATTACGGTCTAAAAATCGCAATTTACCAATACAGTCTTGGCAAGGTTGATCACCCCGTGTTTCAGCCGTGGTGCTTTCAATGATGAGGTTTGCTTATTATTGTGGGAAGTACTGGGAAATTTTCTTCTGCAAGATGCACCTATTAATTTAATGTTCAGGAATCACCAGTTCTCTCTAAATCTATAGTATCTTGTGTACTTTTTTAAGCAATGCAACATAAACCTGTAGCATAAAGATGCAGCAATAACAGGGTAAGTAAAGAACTAAATTCAGATTAAAGTCTCGTGATACCTTTCCCTTTTTTCTGTATGCCATTAGTATATATTATCATAATTAAACAAAAAAAGCACTATGTGAATTTTTCATTATATTCCCTGTATGATGCTGCAGAAGCAATACACATTAAATCAAATTCAATAGTAGCTACAAAGTCAACTTCCACAGTAGCTTTTAAAGTTTGCAGTAAAAGTCGGTGGTGGTTTTGCAGTTCATAGTTAATCTTTCTTTTTAGTTCATTGTATACTTTGAAGCTATAAAATGAGTATTTACAGGTGTGTTACTGTATTGCTGTGTTATTCATTACTGTATTAATGAACGGTTCATCATAAATGGAAATAACACTATATTCTCTTGCAGCCTACTTAGTTGATGCTATTTAATTATTATTTCTGTTAACGTTGTTTTGGAAATCCTTAACAGCACTTGGAAATTTGTAAGTATTCTTCTACTTTTGATTAAATGAGAAGGACTTGAAATGCTCAATTTCAAGTTGCTCTATGTATTCTATGTTCAGAATACAGACCAGTGTCCCTTTGCTGTTAGGATATGTGAGCCACACATAGTCTTAAATAAAATTGCTACAGCAGGTGGAGAGCAGGATGTGTCTTAACACATTGTATGAAATGTGGTATTTTAGACAATATTTCACTGCAAGGAGATATTCCATTTAAACCCACAATGACATTGTATTTATGTCTTATTTTCTTTCAAGAACTAGAAGTCTGTTTTGACAAGAATTTTACACATAGAAACACTAATTACATGCTAATTACACTCAGAAGCTGACAGTGCACAACTGGCATTGGGATAACCCCTTTCCTAGCTGGAATTACAATCAGCCTTCAAAATTAATGTTGTTTAGGAGACGTTCATCTGCCTCATGTTTATTCACTTGAACAATAAGATCAGTTCAGGCTTCCCCCAGGCAGACTTCAATAATGATTTGTCACTTTTGGAAAAGGACATTCCCATTAACTAATCTACATTTCTTACCAGGGATTTGAGCTTCAGTGGTTGTAGTTTTTGAACATACAGGGTTTTGTCTGATTGAATTTTTCCCAATGTGTTTGTGTTTCATGTGTTTTGTGGCAGAACATGGAGGCTCTAGAGCCTTGTCAAAAATTCCGAGCATCAATTGGGCTTAATTCAGTGGAAATTTTATTTCACAGCTGGTAATTCCAGAGCTTCCTTGGTGTATCTGCCCTGGACCGTGGCGCTGGCTGACAGGAGTTGTTTCCCTCCCACAGAACTCTGGCTGTGCCGTGCTCAGCAGAGCCTCGTGGGCTGGGCAGGCCTGACATGGGGCTCAAGGGACACCACGGAGTGTTGGCCATGAGCCATGCCCAGTGTCACAGCAGGGACCTGGCACTGCCTGTGTCACATCCCTGGGCAGCAAAGGAGAGGGAGGGAGAAGGGGAGAGAGCCCAGCTCCCAGCCCAGCTCCACAGCCCCGAGCAGAGGGCTGTGCCATAGGCAGGTGGAGGGGAACTGCTGGAGATTGGAACGGGATAGCACTGCAGTCTTTTCTGTGTGGCATAAGGTGGAGTCTGTTATCCCAGGGGGAGGAAGGGATGGGGAAACCGTGATGGTTTAGAGAAGTTTTAAAAGGCTGTAGAGAAAGTGTGAAGTATCCCAGTGTAGGTCCCCTCATGCAGTCTGTCATGTGGCACTAGAGAAACAGGGATGAATCCTCAGGAAACTTCTCACCAACTCTCCTCAACCCCAAGAGTGAGGAAGTGAATCTTCACTTCTCCCTGGCAAGGGTCAGATCCCACACTAATCTATGAGTGTTTGTACTTTCATACTTCTTTATGCTGTCTTGAGTTCACCTGAGAAAACCCTCCAGACTCACAGCATGGCTCACCTGGATGTTTGTATACCCTCCAGCCCTTCCACCTGTTTATGGTCCAGGCTGTTATTCCCATTGCTTCCCCAAGAACCTGCTCTGTGTTCTAGGCACACTGCAGCCTTGGCTCCTCTCAGAGCAATTCTGTTTGAAGACTGTAAGAGACTTTATATTGAGGTATTGCCGAGGCGGAGACAACTGAGATTTTTCTGAAGTTTTTATTCACCTGTTATTTTTCTGTTCAAATGAAGCATCACAGCCAGTGCTAAACTCCCTAGAATAACACTGCTGGCAACACCCTAGGGCTTACTTTGTTTATTTATTCATTTTGACTTTTGCGTTGCAAATAAGACAAAACATTTTCTCTCTAGAGTGACTTTAGGTCTGACTCGATGATCTCAGGGGTCTTTTCCAACCTGGGTGAGTCTGGGATTCTGTGAGTGGCTGATGTGTTGTGGCCTGAACACACAAAGCCAATGTCTGTATACGTGTTACACAGACAGAAATTATTTTTGTGTCTTCCCATTGACTTTGTGGGTGTCCAGTGGGATTCAGACTAGCATGGCAGTAGTACTAAGTCTGCACAGGCAACCAGGCAGGCTGCTAATTTTGGGTTGTGAAATGATGGACTGAGCACAGAGCCTTTCAGTGACTAAAACCCCACACCACACCAACCAGCTCTGCATGGTCGGAAAGAGGCAGTTCCCTGAGTCCACCCAAGACTGCCTTTTACCTGGTCTGCTCACTGTGACATTAAAAGAGTGTTAGCAGGACTGAAGGCTGCTTTCAACTCCAATCTCTGATTTATTCTCTATCAGTATGCATCAAATCATACATTTGAAAAAAAAAAATCCCCTGAAATGCAATGTATCCATGTGCAATTCCATACCTGATGGATGTATGGCTATATATAATTTAAACTTGTCAGTGATGTGTAATAATGAATTCTAGAGGTTCTGTTCAGTCCTTTTTCATAGGTAATATGTATTTCTTGTGTTAATTTAAAATTATACCAATGGTTTCCCTGAACCATGCGAACTTCATTATTAGCAGTATCAAACAGAATATCACAGCAAAATTGGAGGGAAAAAAAAAAAAAAGAATGTGGAGGCAGGGCCAGGCTCTGTGTTATTTTTAGCACTTTTTGGAGTGACTGTTCCTGACTGCCAGGAGCTGACAAGCAGGAGAAACACAGTGTGAATCAAGATGTTCGCTTGTCATCTGTTCACATGTCTAATTTGTGAATTTGACATGCAAATGGTTCTTCTGCTGCTGGTGTTGATGTGACTGAGTGCTGCACCAGCCATGCTGGTGCATTCAGAGCAGCTGCCCAGGAGCTGGGGCTCAAATGTATGGGGGGTTCTGTGTGCTGGCCATGGCCTGACACCCTGGGGGTTGAGGGTAAGGCTTCCCCCCTTGGATTACTGAGGACAAGACATCCCAACCTGTGTTAGTTCTGTGTTGTGAATGTGCTTGGTTATAATGGACAAAAAATAGAGAAGTAACTCCCAAGAGGAGTTTTCAAAAAACTAAGCAGTATTCTTTCTGTATTCCTAAAGTGGGAAAACAGTCAATAACCTCCCAAAGAGAGTGAATGCCTCTTGCTCTCCTATAGGCTCCAAGATGTTCACTAAGAGAACAAAATGTTCAGTTGAACAAGACCCTTATTTTCAGTTTCCCCTCACAACCTGGTGTGGTGCCCACATGGCCCAGGAATGGAGACCTAAAGCCCTCCAGGCCCATGCTGGCCACGGTTCCATGTCAACATGATGCCTGGAGTGTGACTACCAAAGAAGAGACAGGACACTTTTTACACAGAACAGAGAGAAATGTAGTAAAAAATTACAGTTGTACCAGGAAAGAAAACGGAATAAATTTGTCAAATAGCAAAGATACAGAAGAAGGAGAATAACTAGGAGAAAGAATGAATGGAGATGGATTATTGCAAGAGAATGAAAGAAACTGTAAGTGAAAAAGTGAGGTGAACTCAGAGATAAAGGGATTGAGTGAATTTATCAAGGAAAACAACCATAACTTACTGAGACTGGAAACCAAAATGCCAAGATATTGTATTAACAGGCCTAATAGTTCTATAGTGTTCTTGTAGAATGTACCGAACTACAGCAATTTCATATGTTCCAAAAGACAGTAGAAATATTTCCACTTGCCTTTTTTTTTTCCCAAGGCTTTCTGTTTTTTAATACTCTCTTGTCTATGGTATTTTTCCATATGGTCTAAAGATTTTCCAGTGTAATGTGTTTGAGGGCTGAACAGTGGGTGCAAATGGGGTCTAGCAAGATCTGTAGAAGAGTCATCAGAGTCTATTCTAGATCTCAGAAGAATCTAAGCTCCATCTTGAGATCCAGCAGCAAAGCCTGCAGTTGTTGTAGGAGGGCACGTGAGATCATGGTTTATGGTGTCCCTTGTGAGTCCAGTGGATGGGAAGAAGGGGACAAGATTCCTGAGCTGCAAACTGTTGAGGATGGCTTGCAGCAAGGATTTACTCTCCTAGCTACATACACACTGCTGTAGGGCAGTTCTGTGTAATTTCTTTTGTTTCTAGCTGAGTGTTTGGGTTCAGTGCCTGGCCTGTGCCACAGTCCTGCTGCAGAGCAGAGAAGGGCTCAGGGTGTGCCCCTGGAGCTCCTTCCTGGCACTGTTGGGCAGGAAAACCACCACTGTCCATGGCCTGACAGTCACCAGATTCTTTTGCTTGGTTTGGGCTTTTTATCTGACAGAGAAATAGCTCCCATATTTTGTGTGGAGTAGTTGGGAAATGGTTCCATTGCCTCAACCCTTCTGACAGGGTTGTTATTCGAAAAGCCTCAGCAGCTGATTTGGCAAAGAAACAGGAAAACATGCTGTGTTCCATAGCATAGCTGGGCTCCAATTCTACTGGATTTTTTAAAACACTAGTTTAACATTTTCTTCTAAGAATCAAGTTACCATTAAAACTCTTTCACAACAGCTGTTGCTTCATGTAGAGATGGCAAATAGATTTTAAAATCCAAAACATTTTTCTTCCCAAATCACTTACATTTTTCCTACAGTATCTAAAATGATCATAAGGGTTGTTGCTGGTTCACAGAACTAATGAGTTGGATTTTAAACTGTGTATTTGCTACAGCTTATGACCCTTAATTTAGAAGATAAATGAAATGTGGAAAATGAGTAGAGAAACAATGTTCCACTATTTCCATTCCCTTGTCTGATGTATTTTTTCAAATATATTCAGAGTTCAATATATGCAGGCATGATGGACATGTACTAATTTGTTATTGTTGTTATAAACAGCCAGTAAAAAAATCCACTTCTCTTGGGAAGTAGTATGCATATTTTAGCCAAAAGTTAAAATAATTGTTGCAAAGTAAACAAAATATTTATCTAAAATATTGGATGGTCTTGATCCTGTGAAAGGCTAAATCTTCAGTGCTGCATCAGCCTTACACTCTTTTACTACTCTTTGATCCCAGTAATTCCAGAGGCTTCATCTGGGATCAAGTTCCCTTTGTGCTGTGCCCTGCATAAGCTTAAATATCAAAACCATCAATAGGGTATCTTAATAACAACTTACCATTTAAATTGTACTTCAATACAATCAGTCCTGATCAGCGTTCAACCACTTGTAGCTGTTTTCCTAATTCATGCACATAGGCTATTTATCTTTGGTATTTAGTTCCAATAGAACAGAGCAGATGCTTTCCAGAGGAGATGGATGGGAAACCAGCACTCTGGGGCTGTGGCTGTTCTGGGCTTGTACCCCTCCGTGGGGCTGTGGCTGTTCTGGGGTGATGCCCCAGCCAGAACTGAAGGTTTGGGGGTGGGTTCTGAAGGCAGACACCACATTAGTGTTGCAGAGCAGAGTCCATTTCAGGTACAGAACTCTTTACCCTGCATGAAGTGTTGCTGTAGGGTGCCTGTGAGCTGTGCCCTCTTCAGTGGGAACGAGGATTTCAAACCCAGCCATGGCTTGTATGTTTTTCAGTAGCTGAGTGGCTAAAGACCAAAGAAGCTGTTTTTAAAAATGACTTTATTTTCTTCTCATCAGAATTAAAGTGTATGACTCCTGCACCGCCCTGATGTGAACCCAGAGACCTGACTGTGCTGTCACAGGGGATGGGAGGATTAATGACTCATGCTAATTGCATGCTTGGAATATGCTGTTTGAAAGACTGTAAATATCCACGATTCAACCTGAGTGATGTGAAGTTAATGCTCTGCCTGGGCATTCCTCAAGCTGTGCTGCTCATGGAGCTTGCTGTGTGTCCCTGGGCAGGTCCCTCAGCAGTGCTGGTGGCCGTGACACGGAACTTAGGGCTGGTCTATCCCTTGCACTCTGCCACTGGATTGTATGGTTTTCATCCTGTCCAGTCACCTCTGGGTTATTTTAAGCTTTAGGGATGTTGACACAAAGGGACAGAGGTGATACAGTCCCAGTAACACTTTACTGTAAAAATGAGGATTTGTAAATATAGAATTTGTTACATGATGCTAAAACAGGGAGTAATTTCCATTGCACAGTTGTGGTTTTCAATAATGGCATTAATGGGTAGTTCTACTTATAGGTCTATTAATACTTGATTAATATTAGTGTATGTTAATATAAAGTGTGCATTGTAAATTAATTTTAAATATCTGTATTGTTGTCTTCTGCTTAATTTTGCCCTTTTCATTTTTAATTTTTTTTTTTTATATATTATATCCTTGAGGCCAACATGTAGGGCAGGGCATGATTGTGTTGATAAAAACAGTGTCAGTGCCTTTTACTTATGCTGTACATTGACAACAGGTAGAGAAGGAAGAAGGGGACAGGGTTACCTGCAGAGCTGGCAGTGAGTTTGTATCCTGCATCCCGTCGGTTCAGGATCACCAGGGTCTGAAAAGGGCTTCATTAGCCTTTGGTAACTGGTTCTTCATGGTCACCAGTGTGCAACAGGGCATCACACAGAAGTGAAGGTACCAAAGGCTTTTGTGGGACCCTTCTGAACACAGAGTTCCCTGGCCATATAACATGAAGTGATGACTAAAAACCCCTACTAATGCAAGAATTGCCAAGTCATACAAGCTGTGAGCTCAGTGAGACAGTGGCAGTGTGGTTCTCCTCAAAGACCTTGACCCTGGCGGGGAGCATCTGCCAGCCATCAGTCCTTTCATTAGTTCTGCTTGTCTAAAGCCATTTCCCTTTGGCTCTTGTGGCTGCTGGTGGTTTCAGCCATCCTCAGGCTGGTGGTGGAACACACTCCCAGCCGCTCCTCCCTGGAGCTCTGACAGACCCCCAGCCTGGCCCAGGCAGCCTCGGGCCCCCCAGCTCCCCAGGCAGGCAGTGCCTCTGGAGACACCCCCTGCCTTTGGGGCTCGGCCAGTTCCCAAACTGCCGCCCTGTGCTGAGCTCAACGTTGTGTTTGCTGTCTCTTTACAGCCCCTGCCCTGCCCTCTGCCCTGACTTTGGTTTCCAGCCACGCAGCCTTGCTTCCTGTCAGCGTTCCATGGAGTAAAGTGTAAAAAGCTGACAACTTGGCATTTTCTCCTGCTACTCTGTAATTTAAAGCTAAATGTGGATCTGGGTCTGACTTGGCTTGTTTCGGAATTGCCTCTTTATTATTTTGGCACCGTTTCCCACCAGTGCACTAGGCTGCCGTGTGTATAGGCTGTCAGCTGACATGGATGTGACTCACTTTTCACTTCATGCAATACCTGGATTACAATCAATCAATCAAATATAATCTGAATTTCTGTATGGTGCTCTGGCTCAACAGAGCTGTCCTGAAGCTGCCACGAGATCTGATGCTCAGCTCACACTCCCAAATTGGAACTGACACAAGGTGGCACTCTCAGGTATTACACGCTTTCCATCATGTTCACATTGGCTTTACTTGGCTCTTAAAATTCCTACATAACCCACCAGAATCTGTTTCCCAAGTGATTTCAGAACTCTTCTGCTTCCATAAGATGCCTTTTATGTACTATGAGTAAGAAAATGCAGAAAAATTCTAGTAAGTGATACAAAAGCCATGCTAAGTCAAGCTGAACCATAGGAGAGGGACATGTGGACTGCAGCCCCTGCTCAGAGTATCAGTTCCTCCTTTATTAGGAGAGAGATTTCATCGTGCTCCCCCCTCTTGCTGGTTCTGTTAGCACAGTGTGGATGTTAGTAACTTGTTGCTTTGATGTGTGTGTGAGTTTGAGTTAAATGTTGTCTCTAAATGCATGGGTGGTGGTAGTGTAGAAGTAGAAAAGTTCATCCTCTGCAGGTTTCTTGGGTGAGGGGATAAGCCAAGCAATTTTGAAGTTGTATCAACACTTATACAGATTGAAAAAACTATTCAGCAAGTCAGTGATTTCAGGGAGTTTGAATGGGTGGTTAGCCCTCATTTCTCAGCTCAGAGGATAGTAGATTCCAGAAGACGAAAATACTTCCAGGGAAAAGTTACTGACAGTTTAACAGAGAGAATAAATTTGTAGTTGTAACACTCACAAGAGCAAAAATGGGTGTGTCTGTTATTCTGATAGTAGAAGCAGCATTGTCAAAAATATTGATGTGGGGAAGATCTTGTGAATGGTATCAATAGGGAATTTGCTGAGGAAAAATTATGGGCTTTGACTGGTGCCTAGAATGGATAAATTCCCTTTTCACTGGACACCATTGTTCAATGCAGCTTCAACACTTAGAAGAGGCTCAGTATTTTCCTTAGGACAGTCAAAATGGTCACACCCGAGCATTCCCAGAGCAATGCATCCAAGCACATTTTATTTTCTTCCTTGCTGGGAATGTAGAGAGGAGTGGCCTCGTCAAGCCACGGAACTGCTCATGGAGCACTTTGTCTTTGCTCCTTCTTGCTCTGCTTGTAGGAAGTAATTTGGGCAGCCCCTGGAGATGTTATTCCCTGAATTCAGAGCTGGTGGGTTAAATATAAAAATTAATACTGGGGCACAGTGAAGGGCCTATTTATGGTTGTACCTTGCCACATCATCACCGCCAGCTCACACTGCAAACAGAGCAGAGCTTCCATGGAGAAATCTCTGTGCTGTTTCCGACACAGTGTATCGTCCACGTCTGGTTAAACAGGATTCCTTATGTAGGTGCAAAACAGAAATGTTACAAAATAGTAATCACAATTATATATGGAACGATGTCCTGTGACTGGCAATGAAAAGGAAAATCCCCAATGGATTGGCATGTTAGGATTTCATTGTTTTTTGAAAATGCTCATCAGCACATGAATGCTTGTACAGTAACCCAAACAGAACAGAAACAGGGATATAGTTCACCAGGCTTCAAAAAGGGAATATGTCCATCACAGACTTCTGGATGGCAAACAGAGAGGTGTCACTTTTGTGTACAAAGTAGATGAGGATGCTGTGAAAAGCATTCACACATTCCTCCTTGTTTTCTGACAATTTTCATGTCAGGGCTGGATGTCTTCAGTGGTGCAGAAGCTGCAGTGCATGGAATACTCATATGAACTAAACATGATAGTTCTTGTTTTGTCTGGATTTGAAATCCAAATATGTCACAGCAGAAGCTCTTCCCCAGTGTTGCACCATAGATGTGTGGCAGCATACCCTGCATTTTGGGTATGCCTCTCCAGTGGATGTGTTTCAAATGAAGCCGCCCAAATTCATGGTGGTCCCATGGTTAGACAAGTGGAGCCCTTCAGGTGACAGATTTCTGTGACACACTTGAATACTCAGTAAGTGTTCAGTGGTGTTTGAGCCGTGAGTGTGCAGTCTGTGTGACTGTCAGAAGGCAGGTTTTGGTGTCAGTGCTGGTGGAGCAGCGTGGCACAGATCAGGCTGCAGGTCCTGCAGGCACAGCTTCCCTTCACCGCGTTTTCCTGCTGTGCCCCTCGGGCTGTGACCCCAGGGCTGACCAAGTGCCTGGTGCTGCACAAGGGCTTGCTTGGTCATCCTTCCAGATGAACACATGGCCACATTTCCTTACAACTGAGCTGCTGTGGCTGCTGATAACGTATCTGGAAGGTGTGAGGCCTTATCCCAAGGCTGCTGGGGTGCTGCAGGGAGGAACTGCCTGGGCTGGTCATCCTGTGTAACTGAACAGTGCTGCAGACTTAACCCATTCCCAATGCTGGAATCAAATTTCTCTCATCCCTGTGCTCCCTTGTCATTGACAGGAAGGTTATAGAAAGCAATCAGGAAAGCCAGGTGACAAATTGGGTGAATTTGTAATGGACACAGGGTGGCAGACATATGTCTTCATGTAATTTCAACTTTCAGAGCATATCAACCCTGTCCTTAAGACATGTGTATTACTTAAGCATTTCCTAAGCTGTTTTCCTTAGCCACAGCATCTCTCAGTTCCATGGGATGCTCCAGCATTTACACAGTACATTTCCTTCCTGTCGCAACATCCTGGAGCTATTTCTTCAGAGACAGATTGTTTGAGTTTCTGCAAATCAAAGAATGTTCAGTACTGCAGAAGAATCACTGAAGCTGCCATCACACGGTACTTCTGGCTGCACACACCACATTCTGTTCATTTCTTTCACCTTCCAAAACCTATTTGGAAAGCGCCCTTGGAGTGCTTTAAAAATGTTAACACGTTGTCAGTCAGTATGTTGTCAGAGCTGTTCATTTGTCCTTTCTTGCTTACTTGGAACTTTGAAATGATTAAAGAATGGAGCTTTTCCAGAAGCTTGTAAATACTGACAGGTTTTTCACTGCTCCCTCTTCCCAGTCAGTTTGGCCAAACTCAACAGCAGTGATCAAATACACAGGTAGTTCACATACTCAACTTTCTCCCTGTTTTTGTGTCTAATTCCACACTAGAGCAGATCCTCCTCGCTATTTGGAGGTCTGTGTGCTGGGTGCAGTATTTCTGTGGTTAAAAGGAGTTCTCAGTCTGAGCCCTCAGGTGCTCACAGAGGTGCCACATTTGCCCCAGGCTGGCAGCACTGCCTGCAGAGCTGCTGGATGCCTTTCCTTCCTACCAGACATCCAGGTGCTGTGAAATCATCAGATATAACAACTGAACTAAAAGGGGTAATATCTTTAGGAAGCCCCAGGATCACTGTTTAGATGCCAGTGGCCACTGTGGAAGAAACAACATTTTACTATTGGAGGTCATATGTTTTCTGGAAGAATCCAAGCAATGTTTTTGTCACAGTCAATAAATGCTGTGGAAGAAGCTTTGAAAGAGCAGATAGAATGGATCTCTCTCACATTGAGTGAATTCTCCCATTGTCATGCTCTTAAACTTGACATTTGAGAGCACATAACAGCATGGTTGTTCAAGAACAACCATGGCATTCCCAGGGCTCCGAGCAGGGAAGAGCCGCGATTCGTCATGCGTCATCCATCCTTTCCAACCATGGCTCTCGCCTGGGAGGGCAGGGCCGGGCACACGGGGTGTGCACATGATAAGGGACAGGGAGGGCTTTATTTGTTGTTAATGTCACTGACAGCTACCACAGGAGAATGAGAGGCTCAGCTGGCCTTGCCTTGCCCAGGGGGTGTGTTGGGTGACTCCGGAGCTCCCTCTGGACTGCTGTGCACAGCAGTGACTCTGTAATCACAGTCAGATTCCAGAGGCTGCACAGCAAGGTGGCCATGCAGAGTCAGCCCACCCTCTCCCTCTGCTGCCTGCAGAGCCACAGCCAGGGCAGGAGAGCTCCTTTCTGCACAACCCTATCGTTCTGTAACTGTTCAAATTGTTTCCTGTGCCAAAATAATTTGGAAGTACATATTTGAGCATTAAAAATAGTAGTTCTGTTACCCTGTTTGTCTTTTTCCACACACAGTCAAAGCTTGAAAACATGTGTGTTGTTTCTTTAGAGAAACGTCAAGGATTTATTTTCTTTTCAATGAATTTTAAACTCAACAGCCAATGTATTGAACTAAAACAGTAGAAGATACCGAAATGAATGTGAAAGGACAGTCCCAACCATCTCACTCTCCTTCAAGGCCTACTTGTGTGCAATGGCTCTGTGCTATAAACACTCCGTATGTTCCAGTCTCAGTTGTCAGAGCTCCCCGCTGCCTGTGCTCAGGAGACATGGGAGCAGATGGTGCTGGAGCTGTGCCACGGCCGAGGTTTGCACAGGCAAGTTTCTAAACAGAGACAAATCGGCTGAAAATGGGAGTGCATGTTAACCGTGCCTGCGGTAAGAACTTCTTCAGGAGCTTGCAGGAAATGCTGCTTTGACTCCCTGTCTGAGAGTTCAGAAAAATTTCAGGACACCTGTGAAACCCCACAGTAATCACGAGTTCAATACAGAATGAAATTATGTCTTAATCCTAAACTCCCTCACTGTTGCAAGTTCATCAAATGGCCATTAAGGATTCTGCAGTGTGAAAGCTGGTGGGAACAACTTCTCTGAAAGAAAATCACTCTGTGTTTGTTCTACGCTCAGAGAACAGTTTTCTCTAAAGTGAAAAGGAGGAGTTATAAATTTTTTACATTTCATCTTCTTGCATGACAGATCAGGTTTCTTAAGAATCTTCAGTGCAGAATCCCAAGATAAGCATTTTGAAAATGCACTTGCACTTCTGAGGGAAGTTCATCCCCCATCTCCTCAGCCCTGGCATGAGATGACTGTGTGACCAGCTCACAGTGCTCATGGTTCCCCATATTCCAAAGGGCTGGGTTTAACAGCAAAAAAACTGAAGATTTTTAAACACCTATAGTTTATGAATGCAATAATATATGGTTGAATTTACGTGTTCTGACACCAGCCCTTCTCTGTTAATGCTTGTGTGCTTAGATTTAATTGAGAAGGGAGCTAGAGAGAAGGAAGTAAAATTTTACAAGGATGTATTTCTTTCCTTTAGGCCATTTTCTCCTTCCCTTATAAATTAAAATCATTACATGGTTAAAGTACTGGTTAGTGTTAGGGTCAGAGCGAAGTCTGCATTTGGAATGAAGGAGTTGGTTGTCAAAAGTTTTCACAGTCAATTGCAGGGATGATGGCTGGGGATGATGGCTGGGGAATGATGGCTGGGGATGACAGCCAGGGCTCACACTGGAAGACTGTGCCTGAGTGAGATTTCAGCAACTGGAGCTAAAGGTGGGGGGGCACTGGAGGTCACTTTTAGGAACAGAAAAAATCAAATTCATAACTGATTAAAACAAAGCTAAAAACAAAGAGCCAAATCACAGCATCCCTGTTTCAGCAAGACTGACCAGAATGAAAACTGAAAGCCCAATGTATATTGATTTTCATATGTGTGGTGTTTACACACTGTTAATCATCTCCAGCAGCCAGGAAGAAGTTTTATTTTAAAATATTTTGTGTGTTTTTATTTAAAATACTGTAAAACTGAGCATTCTAAACTTACTCAAAAACATCTGGAGGCTGCAAAAGAAAAAAATAGTTCAGGCCCTTGTCCAGACAAGCATAGCTTTGCAAAGTGGTGACTGGACAGGAGTGGCTGGGCGTGCTGGACCACCCTCAGCAGGTGACCTGGGCTGGGCTGTGGTGGCCAGGCTCCACATCTCCAGGAGTACTCTGCTTTGAAACCACTCAACAGGGTGTTTAAACTGTTCTGTCTCAAATCTCACATGATTTCTCAAGATAAACACAGGAAAAAATTGACCCTTCCTTAAAAAGCAGCTAATGAAGGGAAGCAAAACTCGGTGTCATAACTGCCAGTTGCACAGAACACACCGACTGCCTTTCACTCCTCCTGGTGTTTTCTCCTAATAGATTCTGTTGCCCTTCTGGAAAACAGAGACAGCCTGGATTGTAAAGTCTGCATCTGAAAGAGGATTGGAAGGACCCAAATTAAACAAAAATACCAGTTACATTCTTAGAGAGGACGCTTATTGAAGTTTTGATTAGGAGGAGACAAAGATGCTCCTTCCAGGAGCCCAAAGACTAGATATACGGTGCAATTTTTCTGGGTAACTGTATATTATAACAACACTCCAAACCATAAACTACTATCCTGTTTTAAAAGCTGTTGCTTGTTTTCCATGACTAAAGCTCCACTCTTGAGCAGTGCTGCATTGTCAGAATGGACCCCGTGGGAGCTGCATGTTCCTACCACAGTGGTTTGGTGTAAGCAATAACTGCCAGGCATGCTGGAAGTAGGAGGGAACACACAGCAGCTCTGCAGGGCCCTGCTCCTGCTGAGGGTCACACTGTGCCTTGAAGCACTGTTCTAGTCAGAGTTAATTCCTACCAAAACCAGTCTTCTGAAAGAGTTTATAGCAATAAACTTATATGGCAGTACTGCAGAATGTCCCCAGTAAGGAGCTTTGAAAAAATGCATTATTGGGTGTATGCTGCAGAGGAAATAGTGCCTTTAATTAATTAATCTCTTGAGGTTGCATCACTTTTGAATGGCTGTGTGTTAGCATGTTCTGTGAATGAGTGTGTTGTCCAGATGCTCTGAAACTGATTTTCTTGAGAATATCTAAAGTAGTCACCCAAGGAGATGCTGGTCTGCAGTTGAATTACACAGTATGTTTGCTGCAAGGCAGCTCCATGTCCTGGCGGCCTCACAGCAGGAATCAGATCAATCTCACAGTGTGGGAGGGGATGGGAAGGAGTCACAGCATAACCCCAGTGACACTTGTCTCCAGTAGTGCCCCTTGTCCCTTACTCCCACTTGGACCAGGAGCAGGTCATGTCCCTTCCTGAAGTGCTCAGTGCCCAGCACTGACTGCTGGGAGTGATCAAAACAGCAGATCATTCACATACAGGTTAATTTGGGTACCTTCGGGGAATATTTGGATGTTTTCTTAATGTGCAGATAAAATATTCTTGCTTTGTGTCACATTTAAAAATAGACTAAAGCAGTTTTCAGTTTGGAATTGACTGCAACCTGTATCTTTTGTTCTTTAAAAAGACTTAAAATGTGAGCCCCAGTAACCTAGATCTGAGCACAGCCAATGCCCGGAGCCTCGGTGCTGTGAATAACCCAACTGTAACTAATGGCAGAAAATCCCCAGGGTGTAAATTCCCATCCAGCAAGAAGGGATTACAGTCCAACCCTTGGTGATGGAATGATCTTGTCAGAGTACACAACCTTTAACACAATATGGTGCCTAGCAGCAAATCTGTTGATACAGGTAATAGATTTGCATTTTCATTTTGCCTCCATGCATACTTGTAACAGAAACATCCCCATTCTCAGACTGTGGTTAGTATTAAATAATATCAGTATTAAATAAAATCAGTGAATATGAGTATTAAAGTTATTTATAACTTATACAAAGTCAGAGAGTAAGGATACTAAAATCAGAAATTGGTTGGAGGTTTATGAGATGCCTGAGAATTCAGGCTAATGCTGAATATTAAGAATAATATTGACAGAAAGCGAGTAAATACAACCAGGTAACATATCAGGAGTTTAGTCTGGGGAGAGGTAAAAATGGTAATGCACAGACTTGTGTGTTTCTTTTGCCAGCACAAAAGTCTACCTTGGCAGGGCTTTGTTCCCCTTCCTCTGGGCTAACTGATCTCCTGAGTGTTGGGCTGTTATCTCAGCACAAACAATATTTACCCAAATGTCACATCTAATTGTACATGCTAACCTGTGCATGAGAGATGAGCAGTACAGAGAAGGTTCCTTTCACCTATTCCAGCAGGACAGAACAGTTTAAGATTCAACCTACATTTTGTGGGGTGGCACAAAGAATAAAGGGCATTTTCTTCCTGTGGGTAAATGCAGTGTTACTCTATTGACAGCAGTGCTGTCACAGACAGGGACACACCTGGGATCAGCCAGGATGTCTGCCTGTCCAGGCAAACCAGCTGAGAATTGTGCTGAGGAGTCTGTTCCAGTTGTTACCAGTTACTGCTGGTTCTATTACTGAAGAGTGTGACTTTCCTTTGGAGTGGGAGCACAGCCTGCGTCTCCGAGGCTTAACTCAAACTTAAGCAGAGCTTTCAGTAACTCATCCAGCAGACACTGGATGGAGCCCTACTCTCTGAGGTTGCCCATTCCAGCTGTATCCGATGTGGGAGCGAGGATCAGAGAGGGAAAGCCGCCTTAATGAATCCTTCAGGCGTTTTCTCAAGAAGATGTTGAGCCTAAAAATAGCGATGGGAGCCGCAGCCGTGGCACCAGTCCCGGGCAGAGACTGTGCCCAGCCCGGGCAGGACAGGCGCTCCTCTGGGGCGGCCGGGAGAGACGGCGAGTCTGGGCTGGGGGAAATGCCTCGAATGGAAGGGAACGATAAAAATAAGTTCCTCCCAAAAGCCAGTCAGTGTGGGTTTGATTGCACTGGAGAGGGGAGTTCCTCCGGAGCTGGCTGCAAAGGGAGCAGGACTGGGAGCCAGCAGCTGAAGCCCCCAGGCACAATGACAACATATTTTGGAAAGTTCTGGATGAAGTCTTTTGTTTCTTTATTATTCTGTGGCTGAGCGTATGGCTCTGCTGGAAATGCAGTTTTGCTTCATCAACCACACTTGTTTATTTATAGATTATTTTTTTAAATCAAAATTACAGAGTAGCTTTGCCAGTACTTATTACACAGAAATAAAGTCAGGACAAAGCCCTTTAAAGCTACAAATATTTTCAGACCTTTCATTAGTATAGTGAGAGTCTAATTCTTAGAAAGAAAGAAAAAAAAAAAAAACATTGGAAGCATAAAGGTAATGTTACCTGGGATTTGCTAAATGTAAGTGGGGGCATTTTGGGGATTCCTAATTTTCCTTTTTCCTTCTGCTTCCCCCAGGTGGGCAGCAGCAGCATCTGTCTCTGGTAAGAAGGGATTACAGTGCAGTCAGTGTGCCAGGGCTTGGGCCAGCACTACAGGACATGGAACTGCCTCAGCTGGACAGATCTTTTTCATTGGCTTGAGATTTGGGACATTGGTTTTATTAGGCCCTGATATTTTAAAAGTAGCCTGATGTGATTGGTGCTTGTTTTGGTGATAGACTGGCTGACAGCTTTCTGCTTGTGGTGTTCTGATTGATTACTGGGCTCAGTAATTGGGTCGGAACAGTTACCATTTCAGACAGTCTCCACTGGGATTCAGGGAAACACAAAATATTGGTATGTCGGTCATTCCTGGAGCACACCAGCCCCAGGAGTACAGTCCCGTGTGCCACCTGGCAGCTTGCTGTTCTGGGCAGGAGATCTAGGAAAATAGGAAGTATTAGTTGTCAGATTTCCTCTCATTCCTTTAGCACATTTCCTCTGGATGTCTGTAGCTGCGGAGGTTGTTGGGAACTGTGTCTGCAATGGGTTCCACACAGGGATCTTTGGAGAAGCTGAGAGCAAAGCTGTGGCTGCTGGGCTGGCACAGGGGTGGCTGTGACCTGCCTGGCCACCCACAGGGCAGCTTGGCTTCTCCCGATTTCTAATTGATAAATCTACAGCAAAACCCACTCCCTCGGGGATGGTGATGTGGGAGAGTGCCAGCGGCAGTGTCACAGGGTGGGAATCATCTCTGACTCACTGGGAGGCAGGAAGGAAGAGTGTGGATCTGCCCCCTGGCAGCCCCCAGACTCAGTTCAGCTCTTTGATCAGGCCCCAGCTGAAGTCCCAGCTCCTGCTCTTTTTCTGTTGTTCCACTTCTTTCTTCTATATTTAATCATCAGGCTGTCCAAGCTTCCTTCTCCAGGAGGCACAGGAACCAGAGCTTCCTTTGTGCACTCTGCTGTCCTAGTTTTTAATTCCAGAAAAAGTAAGTTTTCTGGGGGAAGCCAGAGTGAGATTTCTTGAGCACTGACGCTCGGTGTGTTTGTCTTTACATTAAGGGCCTGTCAGGACCTGCCCAAACACTATTTTGATTGTTCCGTGAGACATTTTATCCTTAAACTCTGTCCCTGCTTTGAACTGAGATCTCCCTGAAGGATTTACCCCCATCTCGTTTGATACTTCAGTGCTGCCACAGACCAGTAATTACAGTGCTAATTCTGCTCTTATTCCAAGTGAAGCACTGTCATTTTGTCTTCCAAGGCAAACCCAAATCTGCTTCACCTCAGCATTTTTCTTCAAAGCAAGTCCTTCCGTTAACTGAGTTACGTGCTTTCTTCTGTGCTCAGGAGTATCAGATTCAGTTTGCAGTATGTACACAGTATGTACACTGCTACTGCCAATGCTTAACACACAAAGCAGGTTAGTTCTCTTTTGAGGAATAAACACACTGAATGCAAACTGCAAATGTTTTTTGTGAGATAAATATTTCTGTTATTAAAGTAAACTGACATTACCATGTACCAAAGGAATTCTGTTGAGCAGTTCCTGTATCTGATGAATTGCCATTCTGATGTTTTGCATCTAAAGAGATGATTTGCCACATTCAAGGAACACTAAAGGTAACTGAGGTGCATTTTCAAACCGCAGATCAGGGACAGAAGCTTGTGAGGCACTGTCCTACCTCTTGGAGAGTAGCCAGGCACAATATGGAAAATGTCTGTTTTTCTTCTGGGGACCATCCAATTGCTACAACAGTTACTACATGAGTAAGATTAAAGAAACATTTTTCAAGATTAGGAAGAGAATAAAGAGCTAAATAAACCCTCCAGTGAATTTAAAATGAACGCAAGGTGAGCCAACAAAAATGGAGAATGAGCAAAGATCTGAGTATTCCATCTGGACATTCCCAACCCAGGAGGGATGGTGGCTCTGTCAGAGGAGGGTTGGTGTAGAACAGCTTGGCTCTGAGCAATCCCAGCGGGTTCAGCACAGTGCAACTGCTGATCAAATCCACATTTTCCAGCAAAACCATCTGCAATGTGATTTGTGTCTTGCCTGACCAGAATGTAATGAGAACACGCTCGTGTGTGGCAGCGAAGGAGTTTCTGTGCTATTGTTGACAACTTCAGTGATTCTTTCCATAAAATCAGAAAATAATCATAGGGCTGCCCTCGTAGACAGAGGAAATATTCCAAGGAAGTTGAATTGTAGTTGGGATCTCTATACCAAAGGGATGGAGGAAATGCAACACTGAATTAGCAAAGGATTGCAACCACGGGACAGCAGTGCCCAGAGCAGGGAGGAGGGAAAGACACGGAGTTCACAGGCACGGCCTGGTGGGTCTTTGGAGAGAACATCTCACAAACCTGTCAAACGAGGCCATTCCTTCAGTATCTGCAGATGCAAGTAAATGTCTGAGGACAACTCTGGGTTCTGAATGGAACAGCTGCACTGTTATTAGAAGATTCATAAAACCTACAAAAGACCTCATGAATTTCTAAAGCCTCTGAAATGAAGAGTGTGCAGAATAACATCTGTTCATCTTTCCTGAGGTCTATTGTTGCATCTGCCCTGACAAAGAAACCCAAAGAATGCACATTGTTTGTGTATTTTCTAAACCCTTCATGAGATATCATTTCTAACAACTCATTTGAATCTCCAGGAATATCCTTTCATACGAATCCTCTCTGTAATCAAATGAGAATTAACAGGAAAATGTTCCTGTTTAATATTTGGAAAAGAAATCTGCTAAAAATCAAACAATTACAGTTGCTGAAAACATTGATGGGAATGGTTGGGCCCCAAATGACTGGTCCCTTTCTGTGATTTTCCTTTGGCCACACAAAGCTTTGGCCACCACTAGTGACTGGGGGGAGGAAGAATACACAGAATTTTCAATGCCTATAGAAACCTTACAGGGCTTCAACACTACTGAAATATTTCAGTGATGGTAACAGAAATGTTTGTGAAAAGGTTACAGGGAAATATAGGACCTTTTTTCCTCCTCAAAATATTCCAAACAATAGCAGAGGCAAGAATGGTAATCCTGAAAGAAGAGTGAACTCTGTATTATTGATTTAGCTTCTGAACAAACTTCAGTTCTTCATCCTCTTTGAGTGTTATCCAGGTCGGAGAGTTATTTTGTGAGATGGAAGATTTTCTCTGGAGAAGTTTGCAAAAGATAGGCTTTATAAAATCACTGAGCTATCTGAGGATTGTGTAGGTAAAATAAAAGTCCTGCCTCTGCCACAAAAACCATTGTCCTTCTCCACTCCATTACCAAGGTTAAGGAGCAAACAAAGACTTTGTTTGATGTTAGACCAACATCTAATCATGAGATTTTAAAATGTTGGAAAGAGGCAACATGAAGAAAACTTAAAACATTCGAATTTTTCTAACTGGATAATTCTGGCTCCCTTCACTATGACCTTGTGAGTGGATTTGGTGAGCTTGGCAAGGTACTGGGAGTTCCCTCTTCACTGACATTTTCTAATTGTTCCATGACCGTTTCTCCTCTCTCTCTCTCTCTCTTCTTCACACTCAAGTCAGTGCTTATTAAAATGAATTCATTTTTTTTTGATGTAATTAATATTGATTACTGGAGGCAGCAGTGCTGAAAATGCAGTGTATTGGCTGTGCTGCCTCACAGACCCTCCTGTAGAACCTGGAATTGTAAATCAGAGTAGTGGGATCCCTTCAGGATCTGCTCCTCTAGTCTACTCCAGATAGGTCCTGTCTCTTGGATTAGACTGGAATAGGATAACATTTCAAACATGACAAATAGAGTAATAATTTTAATATAATCCAGATTGATAATATTATTTCAATGGTTTTTTTTGAATGTGTATAAATATTATTTCAATATCATCTCTAAGTTAGGCAACAGCCCTCTGTCACTTTGAATAATTGGTAATTGAAAAATCTTTCCCATCTGTTTATAATAAAAAGCATCTGTTCAACATCTGCCAGAAAAGTCTTTGGTGGAAGAGAATCTGTGGATTAGGGAAAATGCCTCTGTTCAGAGGGCAGAAATCATGGGGTGCACGTGCATTACCTGCCTGTTCTAGAAGCACTCACTCCCAGGGATGGTTACCTGGGAGGAAGAAGGACTCCAGCTCTGCCTCAGCCTGGCACAGCACAAACTCCTCTCCAGCCTTCTGTCCAACTCTGCCTGGATTCAATTTATTATTATAGCAGGATTAATGAGAATCACACATTCATCCTTGAATTTTATTATTCATACTTATATTTTTTATATTTCTATTTTTATAAGTAAATTTACATTTTATTTAGTCCATTCATATTATGGAAACTTCTATTCTGTCTTCCATTGGCTCACATACATAAAGGACTTGAGGAACTAAATAAACCCTTATATATTCTATAGTACACAATTCTCTGGTGGCTTTTCATAGCAGAATTAGGGAATTTCCATATTAATCACCTGCAACCCATGATAACCATAAGGCTGGCCTCAAGGATACAGGCAGATCTGGTCTTGGAAGTTTGTAACTCATTATGTTCGTATAGAATTTCAGTTTGATCTAGTAAGATCTCTCCAAAATTAATTCAACTGAAATTTCATATTTGCAGGTCAGAAATACCCAAGCCCTGGGGATCTGGACAGTTTTTCAGGCACCATCACATATAACTGCTCTAACTCTGGGTGCTGCATGCTGAGCTCACACGCATTTTAGAGTGTTCTACTTTCTAAGTGTAAAACCAACTAAATCCATAGTGAACCCTTTTTAGCAGCAGCATTTCAATACTCACCCAAAGAGGGAGTTTAGCAGAGCTTTGCAGGTGGGAGCAGATCTGTAGAGGTGCTGGGGTGGCTGACCCAGACCCCGTGGCACTGGAGCTGGGCAGGGCAGCCTGGCTGGTGTGGCACCGCTGCCCCAGCCGGGCGGTGGGAGGAGGCGGCTGCTCCCTGTCCCTGCCCGGCTCTCCCGGCTGTGCCCACCCACCCAGGAGCAGGTGGGCACTGTCAGCACCAGGGGAACCCTCAGCCACGGCCACCTCCTCCAGGATCTCTGCTGGCTTTGTGCTGCCTCAGCTGGGGCCAGGTCCAACCTGACACCTGCCGTCGGGCATGAATTGCCCTTGGAGATGTTACCTGATCAATTATTTTGTAGTTCTCTTTAATAGATTCTCACTTTATATTAAAATTGGAAAACAGCCAAAGGACAGCCACTGTGTTCTGTGCAGCTCAGGCCATAACGAGCAGTCCATGCAGTTTGTCATCCCTGGTGTGTCTCATCCTCCCTTTGACAGTGACACAGACTGAGTTTGATGTGTAGGAAAAAGGTTGTAGTAGAAAGATGCTTTCTGCACCGTAAGAACTGTGTGCTGGTTTGTGGCCTCAAAGTCTGTTAAATCCTGTCTGAAATTTATGTTTCTTTTCATCCCTTTTCTATAGTCACAGTGCTTCTGTTACAATGGAAATCAAAGCAGGGAGGTGACATGTCTGTCTGCACCGGGAGATGACACTCCTCCAAACCTCTTCCACTCAGTCACATCCTCCTTTGAGCCACTCTGTAGAAAATACCTTCAGCTCTAAGAATCAGGAGTCCCTTCTGCTGCCAAACTGTGACAAAGTTGTGCCTTTGATCCCTTAATCAATGTCAGAGCCAAACACACAGAGGCACTAGTGGAGTAAAAGCTTTGGTAGCTGGAGCACATCAGAAGGCTGCCCTGGGGCATCAGAGACACTGTCTGGCAGGTGACTATTTCCATGGCAGCAAACCCAGGCCAAGTTCATGGCAGGGACACTCAAAACCAGACATTTACAGATCCAGGTTATCATTTGCAAGCAGTGGAAACAGTGACCCAGGAGTTGCAAGAATGTTTTCTGACTGGTGTTTATTGATGCAATTTCAGATCCTCGTTTCATTATATATATTGAACTGCTCAAGTAACACTGGGAAGGAATTATCAAACAATTACAGCACTAATTCGCCCTTTCAAAATTTGATTACATGTTTTGTGTCATCTTATCCTGTCACTCAGGGAAATCATAATTAGACTTCCCCACAGCATAAATGTTAGTGAAATGTGCTGTCCAAGTCAATCAGTGTTATGAAGAAATTAATCTAACCCAGTTCCTGTTCCTAATGAACTTCTCCATTAGCTGCACGCTCTCATCTCTGGCCTGTGCTGGTCAGGCAGAGGAGCTGCAGCAGCAGTTCTGCCTCTCTCTCTGTGGCTCTGTCAGTGCATCCCCATGGGAAGAAGGCACGGAGTGTATGTTTTTGTGGAAACCTGTGTCCCCTGGCCATGGGTCAGAATATGGGTCTTCAGTGTGGTGGCTCTCTGGTGAGTTTTGGCCCAGTTAGAATGCAAATACCCCAGATGAGATGAGCTGAGCCTGGCCCAGTGACAGCAGGGCAGGGTTCGCCTCTCACAGTCATACCCCAGATTTCACAATATGTTGTCAAAAGGTGGTGCCCTTAAAGAACACAAGGAGTTTACAGTATAATCATCTGTGTGGAGATTCCACCAAAAAAATTTGGTAAGAAATTTGTTTTCTGCAAAGGTTCCTTTTAAGATCTCCATGATTTTCTGCCCCAGTCATCCAGACAGCAGTGACTGGGGAGTGGTGGAGATGGAGCTGTGAACACAACAGTGTTGTTAGGGGGCAAATGCTGCAAATTTGTGAACCCTTTGTGACCAAGTTAGATACAGAAACCATATCACAAATACTCGTCCTTTATGTAAAGCTATAGGGTATGTTAAGATTTGTATCATGTTTGATAAAATACGATTGAAGATACGATATAAGTAAAGAGCTGAGATGCAGCTCCATGTTCCTGTTCATTCCCTAGCTCTTCATTCTTCCTACTGTAGTTCCTCTGGCACTGTAGTACCTCTGGTTTTGGTATTGATTATTAATTATTCAGCCATTCCTCCAACAAAGCAGCTGAGAGCAGAGACAGTCAGTTACTTAGATGTTATTTAGGTGACAACTCTGTACGTGGCAGTTAAGCGTGGAATAAATCATCGTGTGGTATCCTCACCACAGTTTCCTATCTGAGTCAGCAAGGAGGGGGTTGGTCTTTATTGCTGTTTCTCTTTAGCATATGATTAGTATTGAGTCTCTTTTAAAGTGCTTTGCTTATGGATGTTTCATGTTAGAGCTTTGGTTTCCAAGATAACATTCCTCCTCACTGAAAGACAACATAATTTTTCTGGCTTGCCTTTTCATCAATTATGCCATGACTTCCCCTGATGATGCAAGGGAAAATATTTCATTTCTATTTTAATGGAAAAATGCCCTTGTGTACAGTGATGAATCATTGAGATTCTGACCTGAAGTCGGCTGAAATCAGCGAGCACCTTCTCTTGGCTTTTGTTGTCTTTGCATCAGGCTGTGGAGCATGATCCTGTCCACTGAGGCCAGCAGAAATTCTGTCTCTGATTTCACTGGGCACTGATGAAGACATTTAAGGAACAGTACATTTCATGGGAGCTGGCTGTTTCTCTGGTAAAATGAGCTACTGGCAAAATCTGTGTTTCCTGGGGGTATGATGTTATAGATGCAGAAATGAGAAGTCAGATGACTTAAGTCTTCTGGAGATCCAGTGGGCTTCTCCTCCTGTTTTGCATTTCCTTATGGCCAGCACTACAGCAACTGTTAGTGCAGGTATTGTTATGATAAAGCCTCGTGTCATTCAGCAAACTGAACACCTCATTGCCCCAGGACACTCAATCCCCACTGAGGAGTCATTCTGAAATATTTTGTTGGCGGTTTGGATCTAGGCTTTAATGTTAAACTGATGACAAATACGGTCCTTCCTTTCCCTTTCTCATTCAGAAAGAACTCTCTCCTTGCCTTTTTTTTGTGCCTATTGCCCTACAACTACAGCAGCTTTTCTGTCCCAGGGTCACGTTATCCCTCTGTTATCCCTCCCCTTGCTCCTGTTAAATCTCCACAGCTGGCATAACAGAGAGATGGCTGTGCATGATTTATTGCCTTTCTGTACTGGAGCACAGCAGCCCCTGAAGTCCCAAGTGCAGCCTGTGCCTCTGCTCTGCTTCCTCAAGGCTCTGCAGTTCCAGCGAGCCAAGTGCTGTGTCTGTGTCCCAGCTGGGACTGTGGGATTGCGGGATCATGGCTCCCCTGGGACACAGCACACACCAGAGCCCACACGGCTCTGCCATCAGAGACAGGACATGGCACACGCTTCTGCCTCTCTCGTGTTTCACGGTTTCTCTCACAAAAGCAGAGCCACCCCCTCCAAATTCCCATTGCTTGGCCCATGCTCAGTATGATGAAGACAGACTACATGTTTTCAGACTGAGCACAGCATGTATACTTTGCTGTACTTAGTCCCATATTGTAAAGCTAATTTTTATATTACTTTTTTCTGTTTCCATTTAACTCTGGGTGTTCAAACAAAACAGTAAACTGCACAAAGCAGTAGATAGTGTGATGAGGTGGATGCCCTGAGTCATTCTCCCTATGATTAGTGCTTGGCAGTGGGGGACACACTGGGAACATCACCCCAGTTCTCTTCTCAAGCCCCTGAGCCATTCAGGGATACATCTGCATTTCTCTTAGTGATGTCACGTGTTCTGCTGTATAACCACCGTGAGAGGAATTCCCCAGCATTCCTCAGGATGTCTGGCAGCCAGGAAGGTGCCTCATCCTGCCTCCTTTATGAAGAGACCAGATTCTTTGGAGCATATCACTTATTACATGGAGTCATCAGCCAGACAATAAAACAATAGCTTTGATGGGCATTTATGAATATGTGGCTCTTTGTAATGAGCTCTGGTGCCCTGGAGTTATGAACAGAGCTGGAAGGGTACGTGGGTAATACTGCAATATTGCTTTGGCCTCAGGGACTTACTTTGTAATTTCACCTGAAAGTAAGCAAATGGTTTATACATTCCTGAATTATCTCATGAAGAGTGTGACAAAGTGGTAGTTGTAGAAGCTGCTCCCTCCCCAGAGGTACATCCCTTCTCAGCTCACCAGTCCCAGTGACTCTGCAAGAGAGGACTGTCTCTGGGCTCCAGCTCTTTCTGTTTCTGCCCATGGACTTTGGCTGCAGTCACCTTAGACTTTGTTTGCTGAATGATGTTTGCGCAGGCTCAGTACTAACATTTTTCAGATTTCCTATTTCCCATTCTTTTCCACACTTTTTCTATTGGAATGCCTTACCTTAGTTAGTTACAGCAGCTCTTTGGCCTGGCCCATGACAGACCACTGCACTGCACTGCTCCAGGCCAGGGCTATCGAGAACAGAGATTTTATTGTGTTCTCATAATTCAGTTGGCTAATTGCATCCTAGAGATTTCATCTTTGAAGGCCAAGATCGATTTCTTAATATCTATTATTTAGACCAATGATTCAGAACACCGCTGGCCTTTCATTTTTGGGTAAGGAATAAGCCTTGATTCTGCCTGTTTGTAGCTGGAAAGGTTAATATTGGACCAGAAACCTCGCATTGGTGAAACACTGAAAGAGGAGATGTGTCCCAGCAGCTGGCCATACAGTCAGGATACAGAGTGGTCCATCAGTCATGTTCAGATGGAAGCAAACAGGTATTGGTTTGTCCTGGGGGTGACTGGCTGTTTCCACTGACCTGTCTTAGGAAAAACCCTGCAGGCCCCAAATGTGATGGACACTGCACATTTTGGGGCTGGAGAGCTTCTGGTCTGAACTGGCTCACAGATGAGAGGAGACAAAGAAACAAAGGCAGAGGTTTCCTAAAAGTTGTTGTGCCTACACAAGACTTGAATGCTCCTGCTGTGGTGCCACCTTGTCTGATTTGCTTGAACTACAAGGAATGCTTCTGGGAAAATGCAAATACATCTGTAAAAAGAGTTTTCTCTGTTTCCTCAAGGCAATCAAATAGCTTAGGGCAAAATATTTTGGCAATTTTTAAATAATTGTTTCTGTGTTAGCTGAAGGCTATAGCACACATGCATTTCAGTTACAGAAGGAGGACATTCATCTGCACTAGTTCCTGTTTGTTTCAATAAACTGTGGACCATTTTAGTGCTGATCATGGGCATCTTCTTCAGAGTTTGAATCACCCCCAACCACACTGCTGAAAACCACTGTATTGTCTACATCATGATGTTAATGTGCTTATGAAAAATGCAACTGATGCTATATAACACAAGTTGTAGATTCTGACTTGTGACTGAAGTTTAAGTTGTAAATGTGATTCAGAACATTTAGTTGATGGTCTTCGGCTGAGAAATCACGGCTGGTCTCCCACCCTCTGGGATTATCATTCACTACTGATTTAGTATGGTCTCCCAGCAGCCTGATTTTACATCTGCAATACCAATCCTTGATTTTGCCTTTCTAGACTGGGCTTGCTTTCCCTCCTGGATGGCATGGCTGGTTCATTTCTTGCATCCTCTTCCAGCTGGGAAAAACTGTGCTGGCACAGCTGAAGCTGTATGTCAAAGCAGTGCAAGAGAAAGGAAAACCCCCTGGACCAACCCTCATCACTCTGACTTGTTGGCTGTAGTTGCTTCACCAAAAGGGCTGTCCAGCCCTGGCACAGCTGCCCGGGGTAGCAGGGTTGTCCCCAGCCCTGGAGGAATTAAAATGGCACTTGGGGACAGGGGTTAGGGATGGCCTTGGCAGTGCTGGGGGAACAGTTGGACTCCATGATCTTGGAGGGCTTTTTCTAACATAAACAATTCTGTTATTCTATGATTTATCTAACCCCACATTTAATAAACTGTAACTTTCTTTCCCCTTGACAACTGAAAAAACTTCCCTCTTCAGTATTTTACAAGTGTAAAAAGAAACCAAAAATAAATAAAATGCCTCTTTTTCATTGACTAGAGAAAATGGTGAGTAAAACCCACTTTACTTCTATCCTGTGTTTGTTATCCCAGAGATATTGTCTCAGGAGCTTTTGTGGTTTCTGAGAGTTTAATTTTATAGGCTTATTTAAAATTTAATTCCATGAGTTTTGTGAGCCTCAGGAACACAGAGCAGGTTGTCAAAGCACTGGCTGTTCCCCTGTGCACAGGGAATCACCATTCCCACAGCACAGCTACACCAACAATGGGGCTACATGGCCCTGGGGTCAGTTCTGTTTCCTCTTCAGTGCGTGGGGAGCCTCTGGTGATTGAGGACATTAATTTTCTCTGTCTGTCTTACTGTTAATTTTGTGTTGCATCGTTGCCATATGATCTGTATGTGGCACTTGGCCTTGCAGCCAGCTGATTTCTGAGCAGTGGTGTGAGCAGCAGGACACAGGCAGCCTGGCCTGAGCCAACTGCTCTTGAGGTGTCACCCCTCGGGGCACTGGGAGGCTCTGCAGGGAAGGGAGTCAATGGCTGAAGGCAGCAGGGTCAAGCTTTGTGCCTTGTTTCTGTATTTAAGGTTAATAGATTTATGTAAGATCTGATTGCAGACATACAGACATAGGATTTTAAGACTGTTCCCTTGTTTAGGCTCATTGCAGGGTAAACATAATGACTTCATGTTATCTGGAGCAGCACTTGGATGAGATATCTCTCATGAGCTGAAGTTAACCTGCACATGTCTCAGAGGAAGATGAAGAGCATTTGAATATGCCAGCTGGAAAGCATTTGCTGTTTCCTTTATTCCCCCTCTAACACTGACAATCCCACAATGTGCATCTGTGTAGGACTCAGAGTGTTCCAAGGAGTGGGAGGTTTGTGTGGCATTAGGCCTGTTAAGCCATTTAGACAGCCTTGATGTGTCAGTAATCCCTCTCTGCATGAAAGCTGGGCAGCAGCTCCTGCCCAGCCTCTCGGGCTCTCCTGCCTGCTCCATTTGATTTACTCAGGGTGAGCAATGGCTTCATTAGGGGGTGAGATGCTTTGGGGAATATAACCCCCTTGCAAAAGCTGGTGAGAGGCTGCTAAGGATTTCTTCCACCCTCCCATCTCAGGCAGCATCTCTGGATACTGCTTGGAACAGAAATCACTCCCCAATTAGAAGCACACATCAAGACATAACTAACTATTTCAATTTATCCCACATGTTGGGCTGGACCTGCCTTTTCCCTTTGGATACCCAAGCGCTCTTTGTGCAGGCTGGGAATGTAGCTGAGGGTGGATTTATTCCAGTATCACTGGAGTTTCAGTGGTGCCTGAGGACTAAACCAGTCTGTTTTGCACCACCCTGTACCCAAACAGTTTCATTCTGAAGGCTAAACCAGGAGAGGTGGATGTGTGCTCCGCAGGCCTGACTGGATCCCAGCTGTCCTTACTCTCTGGTTCTGCAGGAATGCAGGGAGATATTCAGATATATCCAGTAGGAGTTTGCTGACAGAGAAAAGCTGGGCCCTCCCAGCTCAGCCCCAGATGTCAGCCCTGCTCTTGGCTCTCCTGCTGCACAGCACAGCCCTCACCACTCCAGCTCTGGAGGCCCCTTCATGTGGAATCCATCGGCTGCAGCAGCAAAGTCTGGGCCACGTTTTGACATGAGAAAACTCTTTGTTTTCCTCAGAAGGTTCATATGATTCCTGACAGTCTTCAACTGCTGATGACAAAAATATGACAAAAAAAGTCTTTCCCAGGAGTGGATCTGCACTTTCATTAACTGCCTGGGCAGTAAATGAGTTTAAATATCCAGAGCACTGTTCATTTTTGTCTTCAAAGCTTTGGAAATCCATCTTGCTCTGTAATGATATGGAGAAAACAAATAAAGCAAAAGGATGCACGTTTGAAGAAATGTAGAATATGTTGAAGACAAAAATGCTTTTAACCTCTGCTGAAAAAAAATCAGAATAATATATCTCAGGATCTGCTTAATCCCTGAGAATGAAAGGGTAAAGCATTCTTCATACATCAAAGCAAAGTCGTGTCCAGCAGGTCCTGAATTTCGGTCCGTGGTTGGGAACTGCTCAGCAGTGACAGGGGAAGGGCACACAGTGCTGGGGTGGGGGGAAAGCGGGTGAGATGGTTCAGATTAACATTCTCCTGCAACCAGAGGGACTCAGCACGTCCCGGTAATTGCCTGCAAATTGGCAGATGGCTGTGGTAAAAGGATTACCATGAATCAAGTTAGATGGCAAGTGTAACAAAGCAATAGCAAGCAAAAACAATATTGCTTTTCTTACTCCAATTAAAAACTAAGTCAACACCAATAGCTTTGAAGCATAATGAGTGACAGCAGCTTTTGATGCCAGCTCAGCGCTTCCCCAAAGCTCCTCTTCCCTTTCTCATCTCCTGTGCTGACCTCCCTGGGGCCTTGTCCCTGGTGCCTCCACTTGCACGGAGTGTCTGGAAATTCTTCCCTGCCGGCTTGGTCTGCAGGCACCCTGGCTGCTGCATGGTGACTGTTGCAGGCAGAATTGCCCGTGGGGTGCCCCAAGAGAAGGACCCCAAAATATCTGATTTTTTACACCATCACCAAAAAGCCCCATGAATGGAATGTGTCCCAACAACCCCTGGCCATGTGGCACTGGGGTGTGGGACTGCTACTGATGCGTGTTTGCTCTGGCACCTCTTCTTTGGTCCGTTCAGTGTCTGATCCCATCTCACTTCTGTCACCAAGTCATGGCAGAGCCCACTCCAGATGGATCTGAGACAGCCTGTGTTAATGACCTGATCTCCAGGTTGGCAAGAGAAGGAGGAACAAAAATCACCTCATCCTGTGCCTGCCCTGCAGGACACCCAGCCTTGGGGCAGGTCAGTGCCAGAATCAGCTGCTGGTGAAGAGAGAACTATTCCCATGCATGCTATTCCCAGCTCCCCTTCCCCAGAACCATGTGGTCACAGTCAGTTCCTGGAGCTCTTGGGTCCTTTATTTCTCACCCCACTGCTTGTGCCTGGCTGGGGTCCCTGAGCCAAGCCCTGCCAGCACCACCCTGTGAGGAGAGCTGGCTCCAGCTGCCAGACAGGACAGGCAGCTGCTGAGAGCAGCAGCACTTCGGTGGCAACAAATCATCCCAAACAAGTTCTTGGATGAGAAGGAGACGATAACTGCAGGCTGGTAGGGGAGGAGGTTTGCCAGCTGGCTGGGGGCAGCAGGACTGCTGGAGCCAACTCTGTCTCCAGCTATCAGGGTAAGGAAGGCAACAGAGGAGTGTGTGGGCCAAGCCAAAGAGATAATCCTGGCTGTGGCAATGCAGTGTGTCTGGATGCAGGTTGGGGAAGCTGTGTGAAGATGGCTGGAAGAGCAACAATTCCCAATGGATGTACCACTGGCTCAAAACTGCTAATAAATCTGGAACTGATGGCCAGCTCTTCTTGGCAGACAGCTCCCTCATAGCCTTGAAACTGGAGTTGAATAAGGCCAAAGGTATCATAGGTGTGACGAGTTCAGAAATCACTTTTTTTCCCCTCACTTTTGGAATGATTCTAGCTGAGGACCTTTGCCTGTTGGGCACAGCTTCAGACAGCTCTCCAGGCCCAGAGTCTGTTCTGGGAGAAGGGAGTCTAACTGGCACCAGTGTTTCAGAACACAACCCTGTGCTCCTTGTAGTTTATGTAGGGGACCCTGCACGAGGGCAAAAGGAAAAGACTGTGAGTGGAGATAAAGCATGAAACTCCCATCCAGATGGCTCATGCAAGTGCCAGGAAATGAACCCTGTGTAGGGTTGTTACGGTGTGAGCAGAGGGTAATTGCTGGTAACTCAGTGCAACCCAGACCTGGCTGTCACCAGTCCCTCACCCCCACCCCGACTGGGACGGATGGCAATTGCTGCAGTGCCACTTTGTGGTGGGATGCAGAAAGAGACACACGAGAAAGTTTCCTTTACCAAGACTTCCAGAAATGAGAAGCTACAACTCTGAGCTGTGGTTTAGCTGAGCCCAGCTCAGCCACCGGGTGCCCCTGATCTCTGAGCCCAGCGGCCACCCAGTGCCAGCTCTGCAGCAAGAAGGGCCACGGGCTGACCTGAATGTGAGTGACCTCCAGGCCCTTTGGCCAAAGTGAGTGGGTGCTCCCAAATCACTGCTGAGCTCGCCAGAGTGCCACCCTCCACCATCTCGAGAACCAGGACATGTCCAGCCTTTGAGCACATCATTGGCTTCACCCTAATCTAAACTTGACTTTGATCCAAAGGTCTTTTATGCTGATCAACTCAAGAATCTGTGAACTTTTCTTTTTTAAAGTCAGAGGTGTCACTTTCCCAAAACAAAGCATGTTCTTGAATCTATTTCTCAGACTTGAGCTTCATGTTCCAGTATCAGAGACCATCATGTTAACTATCATGACATCAAAATTAAATCAATTTGCGTTCCATGCCTGCTGCACACACACAGTGCTGTTCGAACCCTGCCCAACAGTACTGGTGTGATTTCCCTGGCTGCAGTCGACCATAATTCCTGCAGCATGGCACTTGCATGGGGACTGGAGAAGGAACAATATCCTGCCTTTATTAGCACAGATATAGCAGACTTCTTAGTGTGGTCAGTATCTGCACAGCTTTGCTGCTATGACACTGTCAGCCAATATTTACATCATGTCTTGCCCAAGAAATGTTGTGTTTGCTAAAAAACCACATTTGCATAGTAAAAAACAAAGGCTGGTTTTACAAGAAGTCAGTTCATGGACTGCTAAGCGTTTCCAAGAGTCACATTCAGACACAGGTTAAAGGATCTTCTATTCAAGGCCAAAAGGTCATGAGGGAACACTGTGTTTGCTGGGGTTTTATTGTTTGGCTGGTTTTGAGAAAGCAGAAGAGGCCACACAGGTGTGGATGACTCTATGAAGGGCAAAAGAAATAATATCAACATCCAACTTGAGCACAGGAACTGAAGTCACAGATTGCAGGCTGGAAGAAGTGACTGTCACCCAGGCAGCAATACCATCCTTGCTGTGATACCTTTGTGTCATCATTCCTCATGTCACCCACAAGATGTGTCTGCTTTTCCCTTCAGAGTGACAAACCCCAGGCTGTCTTATTCCAGATGTAGCAGGCAGTCCCATAAGCCAGCCCCAGTGAAATGAAACCTGTGTCCTACAGAAAGCAGGATATTCCCAAAGAATCCCTTGTCCTGTCTCTCCAGTGGTCTCAGTGCTGACCCACCCCACTGCTACCATGTCCAGGAACCTGTGTGGCCAGCCTGGCACCTTCTCTCTTGCTTTTCTTGTTGATCTCTTTCCCCACCACACTCTCATGGAGATGGGTGGGATCTCTGGGCCATCCAGACATTGCAGGCACTTCTAAAAAGGAGGACTTTCTTGTTTCTGTGGCATTGCTCTGCCTTCAAGAGCCCTTTGGTTTCCATTCAATGCATACCAGAGTCTGTAGAAACACCTGGAGATGCTGCTTGGCCATATTGCTCTTTAGGACTATCAAACTGATCTGGTCTCAGTGACTCCAAGGTAGTCAGCAAGATATCATGGTAGATAGGAAGTGACAAAAATGGGGGGAAGAACCCAGAGGGCAAGAGCACACACTGGGGGAAAGCAGGAGACTGGCAGTGGGATGTAGATGTAGCTGCATTTTGTATTGTCACAAATCAATATTTTACCTTTAAGAATTACCCAAGAGTTTTACAGTGTAGAAGTGACTTATGGGATGCTGGTCCTGTAATTTAGCAGGCAGAAGAGCACAGAATTTAAGGACAGTCCAAGCACCCCATTTGAGAGCTGTGCTCAATCCGTAACTCTGGAAAATGTGCACAAACACAGAGGGGGCTGGAAAATTCTCAGTCTTCAGCTTTTTTCTGAATCCTGTATCAAAAGAGTCATCTGTGGAATTAGCTGACAGACTTCAAAGATTTATTTTTTGTGTTACATCATTGTCTCAGTAATCCCTGACCCATATGAAAGGCAGAGCTTCCTTGAAGGTGATGGTACAATAGATATTTATATTGCAAATGAGATTTTGTTGCTGTGATTGAGATTTCCTCAAACACAAACATAATCTCTATGCAAAAAAGCCATAACCCATTGGAATGTGAACGTGGGCATTCTAAACCACTTGTAAGGGTTTTTTGCAGCTGGATTATCACCATAATGCTTAGAACTGACAGTAAGGTATTTTTCATAATTTAATTTTTCTGGTGATTTAATCTCCTCTTGTGCTTTTCTAATGTGTCCTTGTGACTGAAATCCAAGTATCAGGAGTCTGTGTGGTCTCTGAAACCCCACAGCAGAACTGCACTTCACAAAAGCAAGTCCTGGGCATACCAGGTAATGTTAAATTCCTCACATAGTTCCACTGACCTGTCCCAGAGGGAGAATGAGCTGGAACAAAGTGGAACATGGGAACCCAACCTCTGGGCTGCGTATCCGTGTCTGAATCTTTCCCATGGAGTTTCCTACACATACTTCTTTCTGCCTTACACATCATCAAAACCAGACTAACCCCTTGCCAACGTCCAGAGATCATCAGAGGAACTGACAAAGGGATCATAGTTTCCTCTTTTAATCTCCATGTGGATATGACCAATCCCTGACTTCTTTCAGCTAAAAATTCTGCAGGAGGCGAGGAGGAAATAAGTGCAAGAAATGCCACCGGGTTCAGAAGCTTTATAGAAATAATTAGCACTCGAAATTGCAACAACTAAATTACCCTGGTTTAATGTACTACTGGCTGGGCTGTGCCCCTGCCCTTTGCCCGGGGCGGGAGGTGGAGAAGGGAGCAGGACCTGCTTCCTGATCCCAACCAGCTCCTGCCTCCGGTGTTGTCTGGGGGAAAATAATGCTGAGAGAGCAAAGCCAGGCTGCATTCAGAGCCTGCTTCGTTGTTCCAGGGAGCACGGAACCCCGAGCCAGCCTGGGGGCTTTTTCCTCACCTCTGGTTATTGCTGGGCGTGCTGTGGTGTGACAGAGGGGTCACTGGGGAGAGCCCTGCAGCTCACTGGGGGAAACCAGTCTGGGACCGAGGCAAGGACCGACACAGAATAAATGTGGCAGTCACAGTTAGCTGAGTCAGTGAGAAAAAGAGCCAAAGGTTTGGCAAGTATGTTCTTAAGTAACAAAAGTATTAATTAAGGTGCTGGGGTGCAGTGTGAGGGCAGTTTAAGTCCTTTTGTGGCCTTTGCAAGTCCTGAGAGGGTCCGTGCCCAGCAGAGGCAGTTCCCTGTCTCAGCACTCGCTGTGCCAGTCACCGAAATGGCACCTGAACCCCCAGCCCGAGGCCAGCAGGGACATGAACTGACACCTCGGAAAATGCGGGGGCTCTGTGGGGACTCCGGCCTGGAGCTGGCTGGGGCTTCACAGCTGCTTCACTCCCATCACAAGGTGAAACCGATGCTGCAACTACAGCAGCAGAAATTCCAGAAATTCCTGCTCCGGGTTGCCTGTGATGCAAATCAGGGTGTGAGCCTGGGAGAACCAACGCTGATGCTGATCTCTCTCTGTCCTTCTAAAAGGAGGGCTCACTTTTCTTTAAAGAAAATGTGGGTTATCCCAGATTTCTCAGAAAAGAGCAGTTAGTTGGATGCTACCAACTGGCAGAACTCCACGGATGTCCCCAAGCATTTAATTTCCAGGGTGATTTCTGCATTACCTGTTGGGAGGGACTGGGCAGGAGGGCCCGGCAGTGCTGCAGCAGCTATGGTCAGATGGAGCACCACAGGGTGATTAGCTGCATATTGTACCTTAAGAACCTGTATTGTCCTAATCATTGAGTCCAGTCCTCTGGCACTCACTCACTCACTGTCTGAATGCACATTCCCTACCTGGAATAAAAACTTCTCCATTTTCCAAAGCTACTCTTGTTTGCACCTTTCCCAAATTCTGGCAAGATGTGTTTGACAGCAACTCCACAGTCAGAGAGTTGTCATGGCACTTTTAGATCTCCAGATGTATTCCTCATTTTCAAGTCCAACACATACACTGTAGCTTAACCAAGGAAAAACAGATCTTTTCCATCTGTCACCTCTTTATCACTTACTCCTGGTGAGTGACCAGATGCTGCCCCGGGCTGCAATGAGGAGATTATTGATAGTGCCCTGCAGGAGCTACACCCTGGCTGCTCATGCCAGGCAGTTGTTACAGGCATGTGCCACTTCTCTGAAGGAGTCTGTAATACAAACTCCTCCTGGATTTCTAGCACAGCACTGGGATTATAAATACTTCTGAGGTTAGAAATCAGATGAACAGCTCTGTCTAGTGGCAATTGCAATAACTACATCAGAAGGTCGTTATTTCTAACAGAATTCGGCCCATATGTGTTGAATCAAATGAGTTTAAAAATAGCTGTTTGGCTGGCTTTTCCACATGGCAAATGCTCCGAGTACTTCTGGAGACATGGGATAAACATGTGAGGCCACACTCTGCCATGAGCTTTCTGTTCTTTTAAAATCTTTGCTGCCTTTATTTAATTTTCACCAAAAGCAATAAAATTCTCTGAGATTGCCATCCTCAAAGCTCTGGCTGGGATCTGGAGGGGCCCTGTGCTTCCCTTCCCCTGAGGTGTTTGGTGCTAGATGTCCCAAATCCATCCCAGCTCACCAGCCCATCAAATGGCACAGGATCAGGAGTCACTTTCCTTTGAGTTTTGGGCAAGTTCTATGGTACTACTTTGTGTAGCTCTTAACAAAACCACATAACTGGGGAAATTACTCTGGACCCCACCAGAAACTCGGGGTGGGGCATCCCCCACTTGAGTTTTTAGTCTGGACAGGTCCTGAGGTTCAGGTAAATGTGCTGGACCCAACAGCTGGTTAAATCGTGTTTGTGCTGTCCTGTGGGACTGTGGCATGGAGCAGTCAGGGTGGGGGCAGAGCTCACTGCTCAGGTACTCCTGGTCCTCAGCAGCTCCCGGGTGCTAAGGCATTATCTCTAGAAAGTCTGAGCAGTCTCACACCCACCTACTGGGTCTGGCTTTTCTTGCTCTGTCCTGAGGGGCTGTGAGCTCAGCAAGGTGAGAGGCTTTGGGAGCCCAGAGCCAGCCCACCTGCCTCCTCCACAGCCACCCACCACTCCTATGGACCCTAATTGCTGCTTAGATAGAGAGTCAAACGTAGTAAGATGTTGATGGTTAAAAAAAAACACCTTTCTCTCAGAAAGGGAATGGCTGTGAAGGGAGAAGGTAGTGAAGATGATGGGATTATAACTGAGTGGTTTGTGTTGGATATGTCCATGTGCATCTGTGCATAATGCTGCCTGGATCTGAGACTACAACTGCTTGTGTTAACTGTGGCAAATCAAGATTAACAAGCAGAATTAATACAGAGATTGCCTAAATTATTTCGGGTAAAGGTTCAGCATGTGTCCTTGTTAAGTGACTTCAGGTCAGAAGCCAGAGCCTAAAAGAGGGAAGGTGAGCTCCCCAGAAGTTGCTCGAGATTTCAGATGAGCTGACAGCAGAGAGCACTTGTGTGCTGCCTGTGTGCCCAGGTCAGAGCCGAAGAGCAGATGCTGTAAAAAAAGTGGCACATCCTTTTACATTTGAATCTCTCTTGAAACAAGGCCTTGCCTTCTCTCAGCAGACAGGACTTTGTTCCTTACCCATGGGAAGCAGGTAGAGACAGAAATAGAGCCCTGACTAGCCGAGAGTCATGTGCAGCACAACTTTCATATGGAGTCTAAACTTGCAGGTTTGTCTGAAATCTCCAAGAAAGCCAACAGAATTTTATAAAGGAACGCATTCCTGTTAAATCTGCTCCTCCTGAGCAGCATCGCTGCCGCCCTGGCTGGCTTTGCATAGCAAAGCCTGCAGATAAGCGAGAGAAGCGTCACAGAAACCGGCAGCTCGCCCTGCCCAGAAGGGATTCCGGACTTGGATTCCTCTGCTTTTCTGGACCATTGCTGTATCCCGGCTCCCTGCAAGTGCTTTCTCTGTGTGCCCCATCACCCCAGGTTGTTGCCTTTCTCTGTCACACCCCGGAGTGAATCTGGAGAATTGGGTTTTTCAGCTATTTCTGTCCAACATTTTGAAGCTGCAAGTCCTGGATTGCATCTCCTTTCTCTCCTTCTCCCTTGTGCTGGGTTTTCTTTCTTAGATCTCTTTCTCTAAGTTCTGACTCATTTCACTCTTTGAGAGCTCTCATTTGGCATCTCCGTGCTGTCTGCCTGCCAATTCCTTGCAATCCCCACGTCTCTCTGCACTATGTTCCTTGGCCACTTGCCAGTTCTCAGGCTTTAAACTTCAGTATTTCTAGGATCTGCTCTCCTGAGATTTTTTTTTCCTTTTTATTTCCTCTCACTTTTTAATATTTCTAGCCATTTCTCCTTTGGCCCTGTGCTGAACTCTCTAGGCACAAGGAAAATAAGAAGATTCTTTTGTGACCTGACTTGGAGCAGATGGAATATCGAAGAGTAGTGTAGATTTGTTTCAATATGCTCCTGGAGGCTTTGTTCACAGTGCAAGGGGCTCTCAGCTGCCTCTTTAAAGAGTAAGGTCTGTAGATAAACTGCAGTTCAGAGACTTAATGTACTCCAATGGTCTATGTATGCTAAACACTTCCATTTTTGACAGCCTTGGGGAAGGCAAGAGATGACAGGCAGCATTATTCTGGCAGCTTTATTGTATTCTTCCTATTTGCTATAAAGGGCATTTCCTACAAACAATCAAGTACAACTGAATGAAGGAAGCTTGCTAATTTACGGGTGAGAAGAAATTGCTATGTTTTTCTATGCCAACCCTTTGATCAGTACCGCAAATTTGGAGTGAATTTGTCAGTTCAAATGCTCACATTTGTGCCTCTTTACTGATGGCACTGATGACACTGATGGCAGTTCCTCTGTTCTCCTTACAAACATATCTCTGAACCTTCCTTCAAGCTCACGCCTGCTCTGAAATCCTGTTACTGCTCTTGTGATTCCAGTTCCTGTCAAAGGGCTGGTTTGCTGCTTTTGATATAACAAAAATGTCTCTGTCGATAACACTAGAACAGACTTGCGTATTTTAACATTAAATGGTCACAGTCATTCTCTCATACTCTTATTTTCCCTTAGAATCACCTTCCACTAGCCCTGGTTGCTCCAATCTGGCCTTGGACATTTCCAGGGATGGGGCAGCCACAGCTCTGGGCAATGTTTCCTTAAAGAAGAAGCCCTTTTGCCCACACCAGCCGGGCACCCAAATCCAGCAGTGACTGTGTGGCCAGTCTTGGCACCCTCTGACCTCCTCCTGCCCAAAGGGGTGATCACCTCCTCCTGCTCTGGAGCCAGGACTCCTGGGCTGTGCTGGTGGCCACAGGTCTAATTATTTTGCAAAATAATTTTGATTATATTGATCACTCATGATAGATGAATGATCACCTGAGTCAAACACTATGATTTGCTTTGCCTACTTACATGTTTATAATCTCCTTTGTAGTAACATCACCCTCATCAGATGCCTTGGGTGAGGACACCCTTGTGGATGTACACACATCCACGGGTCTGTGTATGTACTTGAAAACACAAATGTACGTGCTTGGTTTCTGGGTAGGCAGGAAAATACAGTTCCCAGGCCTTTGTCCCAGAGCTGCTGGTTGTGGGACAGGCAGAGACACTCTGGTAGTTGGCTGCCCCACACTTGGCTCCTTCAGCTGCTCTCTCTGGAGCAACCCTCAGGGTCCTTCACTGAGCTGAAGCCTGACCAGGAGGTCAGGTTCATGCTGGGCCAATGCTGGCCCCAGAAGGCAGCCCACAACTTCCCCAGCAGCTGTCCAACCTCCTGGACACACGGTGCATGTGTGCGATGTGCCACAGATCCTACAGGCTGTTCTACACCTCCCAGCTAACGGCCAGGAGGTTTATTTATCTTTGCCTGAGGATTCCTATAAACCCCAAGTCCAGTGCTAAACTGTGCAGATTTCTCTGTTGCAGGCTCTTGAATACTTTTGTTGTGATTTAGTGTTTTTATAAATAACTGCTCTCTGTTGACTCCCCTGAGTTGCATTGCCAGAGGTGGGACTCTTGTTACCGTGTGTTGTGTTTCTTATTAATTCCACATGTGTTCATCACAGCTGAAACACTGCAGTGAATACCAGAGGAACTGTGCCTTAAGTGGAGTCTGAAATGTAAGTCTCAGGGTGCTGCACTCCAGTGATTCACCCAAACTGCCTTTCACTTGTTTGCTCCTTAAATTCTTAGATTAAAGATACCCCAATCTGTAAGGAGAACTGTCACTAACAGTGCTTGTACTTAAAGCTCCCTGCGAAGGATCTTGTAGCAGCCTTGGTGAAGGGAGAGAGCAGGAAGGTCCAAGAACCAAACATGGGGTTCTGCAGGAGGCAGAAATCTGGGGCACTGTCAGTTTGTGTGAGGGTTTTCTGTGGATGGCTTTCCAGGAGATAACAGGGCACCAGAACTGCCACGGATGGTCACTGATTGCTGGGTAGGCAAAGGGGACATCAGAAAAACCCATTCCTGTCTGTGCAGGAGTTGGCATCAACCCCAGGAATATGGAGCAGGAGTGCAGGGTGGAAGGCTGGAACAGATGAGAACAGTCTGCACAAGGTATCTCAGGAGCCAAAGGAAACGTGAGAAAAACAGGATCAGTCGATGTGTTTGCAAATCATACTTGTGTTGCTTGTGGGATCTGTTTAAACTAGTTTATCTCTTACAAACTGGTTTTTTGCAAGGGATTTAATTGCTGGTTGGATGAATGCTTGTCACTGCATCATTTGCATTTTTCTGCCTCAGTCTCTAGCTTTAATTCTGAAGTAATATGATTGGCAAGCTAACATGTCTATATTGTTCTGATCTGTAAAAGGAAATAGCTAATAATTAATGTCTAATAGCTATTATCAGACTGAGTGTCTTTGCTGCAGCTCTATTTTATGTCAACAGAGTTGAAATGGGATTGGGTCAGCAGTAATTCAGCCTGATTAGGAATGTGGTTTTTGGACTCTCTCATGGACTGTATTTTATCATCTTTCTCCAAGTGAGACCAGTCAGTTGCAGAAAAACCTCCGTGAATTCGGACAGGCCAGTTATTGGAAGAAGGTGAAAAATGCTGTTAGAAATGAATTTTAAGTTTCATGGGAGGCTGGAGAGAAAGGCTCGCCCATTTATTATCCAGTAGTTTAACCGGGGTCACTTTATTTTTTTCTGAATTTTATCTCCTTGAGGAAAGGGGGACCTCACTTTCTCTTCTCCATTTGCTTTACATATTTCTTCTGCTGCAAGGCTCTTTTCTGGACTAAAATAAGGTGAAAACAAACAAACAAACAAACAAACAGTGAATTTAGTTCTTCTGTTGCTACCAGGGAAAGCAATGGCCAAGGTCAAACACTTTCACACTTTTTCTACCTTCAGAGTTTTAGTCACACTACAGTTTCAGCTGGAGGCTTGTAAAGGTTATTTGGAAACAACCTTATCGGTCTAGGAATGTAAGTCATGAACTTCTTCAGCTCTTTATCTACCACGAGAATTTGAATGTAGAAGAAACAAAGGATTATTAGGCCTTGGATTCTGGTGTCCCAGATGCCATGATGTCTGTTCCTGCAGAGTACAGCACAGCAGGTCCATGAACAGCCCAGCTCACATCAGCCTGTCCTTCTGTGTACACAAAACTGAGCTGGGTCTGGTTTGGTGCTGGGGATGAGGGATGGGTGCTGCTGGCTGGACACTGGGTGAGCCAGGGAGTCCTGGAGCAAGGGAAGGAAGGAAGGAAAGAGCCTTTCCCCTTTTTCCTTGCTAGCGAGGAAAGGCAGTGGTGAAACCATTCTCTGCAGCTCCTCCGGTGGGATTTCTGGTGTAGCTCCATTAGCCTCTCTGCACCTGATCATTTTGCCATGAAGTGAAGAAGCTGCCAGGTCCGTAGGCTGTGGTCATCTCTGCTCTGTCCATCTCTGTCCTCAGCACAGGCCCTGAGGAGCAGACAGGGGATGTGACTGGCCCAAATTTCCCCAGTGAACAGCACTGTTGGCCGAGGTCAGTCATACCTGTGCTTGCCAACAGGTCAGACCCTCCAGGACGAAACAGGTAAGGGAACACTGGTGTCTTAATGGTTCCAGGAACAAGTCTGTTCCTCTAGCTCAGGTCCTGTCTTGCTCCATGTATGACTTGGGTTTGGTTGATGCAGAAACAGCATCTCCTGTAGCCTGGGGACAACCCTCTGTGGATGTGGGACCACCACAGGGCACTCAAGGAGGGAGCCCCGAGCGGCTGTGCTGGCAGGGGATGGGCTGTGCTGGTGCCCTGAAACTGCTGCTGGAGCTCATCCTGCTGCCCTGAGAGCCTGCACTGCACTGCCCAGGGCAGGGGGCACGGCAAGGAGCCTGGCAGGGACTTTCTCTCAAACTGAGGACATCCAAACAGAGCCCTTATTTATTAAAGTCATTTAGTGATCTGTTCATTTTCACTGACTGGGGTTTGGCCTGTGAATACACAAGTCAGAACTGCCTGTTCTTCACTTGTTTTTCCATGTCTTGGACATTCTCACTCCAGTCATGTTTTGTTCCATCTCATCCATTTCCCTGTAAGACACAGTGTCTGCTAAGGCTTAATAAATAAATGAATCTCCAAGGCAGGACACTCGAGCTCTCTGTCTTACCCTTAATAGGTGCTGAAATGTATGAAATAATGCCTAAGTTTTTTAAGAATCATAGCAACTATCTCTACTTTACATGTTATTATTTTTTTAAAGGACTCCTTTTCTAATTTTATTCTTTATTAAGTAAACAGTCTTTAATAGTGTTTATCACAAAGGCATATTTGAATATATTCTGTTCCATTCTGGTTTCTCAGAACAGGCTTTTCACTTCTCCATAAAAAACAGGAATGGACAAAACGTGAAGCATGTGTGAGTGAAATGATCGTTCACAGCCTGGTGAGGAAATGCATCTTTTTAAAATAATATCTTGCAATCTTTCTCCTAATGGATTTGGAAGGTGCCTGCTTCATGCTTATTAATGTGGGGCTGGTATAGCTGCCAGCTCAGCTGCCTCTGTTTAGATTTGTGAAGAGCTTTTCCTACTGTATTTTTTAAATACAGAACTAAAACCATGCTGAGCTTTTCTTCTGCCGTGACAGGAGCTTTTATGTGTGAGCAGTGGCTGCCTCCCATGTGCTGTCCTGTGCTTGAGTCCTGAGCAAAGCTTGGTATGTTTTGGGAACAGCCAGCCTAGCATTCCCTCTGGTTACTAGGAGCTTCTGAGGGAACAACTCATTCTGGGATTCATTATTTGCCTGTCCTCCCTTTGCATAAATGAGAGAAATATCTGCTCCCTTTGGGAGGGAGAGGGACAATGGAGAACAGTGCCTCCAGTAAAGGGACCCCTGACTGTTTGTCAGTGATAGGTCAGCTGTGAATGCTGGTGTTTGCCCCAACAGCCATGGACTGTACAGAGGGGTTGCTGCTCTGTGAAATACCCTCAGCTCAGCTGTCCCTCCCCAGATGGGACAGTGCAGGGCTGACAGGAATAATCTAGCACAGGGAGATTGCTAAGCTGGTTTATTAACAAAGGTGTATGTGAGCATTTGAACACACACAGGTACAAGACTGATGACATAAATGTGCTAAAAGAAGAACAGAATCTGCTTTAACTTTCTCTTGTTCAGCACCATGACTGGCACTGCTGTCACCTCTTACAGCTTGGTGAAGGAACAGAGAGCTGAGGGGGCACAGAGCCAGGGCTCTCCTTCCAGCTCTGCTTCCCTTTGGGACTCTGTATCATTCCACAGGGGACTTTCCATGTGGTCTTATAGCCCTGCCAAGGATCTCTCACATCCTTCTGTACAGCTCCTTCACAGCTTCTCCAGCAGCCCCATCCCTGGTTAATGGGGTGTGGCTGGTTCTGCCCTTCCAGCTTTGGGGCATCTCCTGTGCAGTGACACTGTCCTTGTCCCTGGTCCCCTCTGCATGCCTTTCTCCCTTTTCTCTAGAGAAAACAAGATGTGCATTTATCCATGTGTCTAAAATGCCCAAATAATTCCTTAATGGAGGTATGTAAAATAAAAGCAGTGTTTAAATATTCATCCCAAAATCACAGATTTCTCTGCCCTGTTTCTCTGCTGGATGCTGGGGTGTGAACTGTGGCCACATTTCCCTTACACACTGACACAGTCAGGATGGGGATGCTGCCCTGTCACTTGGCTCACACTGACACAGTCAGGATGGGGATGCTGCCCTGTCACTTGGCTCCACTGGCCTGTCCCAAGCAGGCTGAGGGATGCCAACATGGCATGTGTTACCACATGAATGAGATTCCCATGGCAGTGATGGAGCCAAAGGCTCACCACTTAGAAATGTGATTTAATGCTTTTAATGGATTAAGGCCATACCTTTATTGAGCTTTCTTCCAAGATTAAAAAGAACTACAATTGTGCTTCATGAAAATAAGGTAAATGATCGTATTTGGGGCAGTTCAGGCTGATCTTGTTAAACAGACACACCTGTGTAGGAGCAGAGGAGCTGCAAACTGATGCTCTAATTTGTTGAAGACTGTGCAATTAATTGAAACATAGTGGTAAAGACTTATTTGTATGGGGGTGATAAAAGCAAAGTCCTGCAGGGCTGAGATGAGTTAGATTGGAAAGAGGTTTTCCTTATTGTTACCTTCTCCTTTTCCATATCAGTTTCCTGTGGGCACAGAACATCACGAAACAACTGCAGATTGTAAACTGAAGATTCAATTTCCTTGCTGTGTTCAACCTCTATATGTGGTGACATAAAAGAGTGGAGAACTGAGACACACTTTTTTTATTAAGCTTTTTTCCCACAAACTAGTTTGGTTCAAAGTACCCATAGTGCATATAATGCAAAATATATTTGTACTTAAACTCCCTCCAGGTGCAATAGTTCAATTAGTTCAGGTACAGACTGTTGTTAAAACACACTGTTCTTTCTGAAATCATAACTGTGGATGAAATCAGTTGGGTAATTAAGAATCAGAATTTGGCTGTGCAAAGGGCAAAGAAAAGTTTCTAATTACATGATATGATATGATATGATATTAATATTATATATTCACTCAAAGTAGGACTCCGTGAGAAAGGCTGGTTTTGGACTGAAATTTTAAAGCAGCTCTCCTTTTTTGTAATACAATGTACTTCTAGTAAATCTCCTGTGTTTCAAAGATCAGCTTTCTAAACTTTGTGTCCCAGGAGCTTGCTCTTTATGTGTTTGTTCCCCTATTGGAAGCGTCTCAGTTTTTGCAGCTTTAGTTTTAGACGGGCCAGTTACAGTGAGGGAGTTTATTCCAAAAATATCAGTGTGGTTTTTATCACTGTGATTGGGCTGCTCTGTTAATGGTTTACTTAAAAAGATCTTTGCTGTGGCATTTTCTGCCCAGTCATAACTATCTGGAGTATTTCAAGTATCCCTAGGTATTCCCTCACAAGGATAAGAACATCTGCAGCCGGCTGTCCTTTCTAATGTCTCTTGCTTCTGCCTTGAATATTCCTCCTGGAATTCTCAGGATCTTTGGGGATGGCTTTGTAACCTCTCCATTACAGGCTAGTTGTATCTGGACTCCCAGCAGGTTGCTGAGACTGATCCTGTGCTCCAGGCAAAGCCCTTAACACCCATGAGGAGGCTCTCAGCGTCTCGACCAAAGGGTCCCTGAGCCACCACCCAGCTCTTGGGGGCAGCAACAATTTGGTTCAAACTGGTGCAAAGGGTTTTGTTGATTGTTCCCAGTGTGACCAGATCAGAAAGGGCTCCATTGCCCTTGTCCCCATGCATGGCCATGGGCTGGTGATGCAGCCACCGTGGGTACAGCTGGTGTTGCCTGAAGGTCCCTTACAGAGCAGCTGAGTTCTGCCCTCGGGCGGGCCTGGAGCACTGGGGACACTGGGCCCTGCTTAAAACCCACCCAGCAGGGACTGGGACACTGGTGGTGTGTCACTGGTCAGGGTTTCTGCCTTGTCTTCTGATACAACCTGAGTGTTTCCAGTTCTCGTGATGTTTTCCTGCTCAGCAAATGGGTTCGGTGCATTTCAGCAATGCAGAAATATGGCTGTTCCAGGCTCAGTTTCCTCATGCCCTGAGGGGCTGCAGTGGATGTTACCATAGAAAGGAATCAAGTTAAACATCAACAGCGAAGTAAAGCGAGATCAGGGTACAAGCGGAAGGGTCGTGTGCCTGTTTCATTAAGGCATATGCTTGGTTTGTGGTCTGCAAAAAATCCATTAATTAGTGTTTTGTTCTTCAGATCATTAGTTCCTCTAAGAAGTTAATTTTTTTTAATCCCACTAAGAAAATAAAGCTATAAAAAAAGCTCTCCCACTGATTATGGTGGCTGATGGCTGATTTGCACTTTGCTGTTTCCCTCCATGGCCTGAGATCAGTATGGGAGCTGCTGCAGGACTCCCCTCACATCCCAGCTGGACAAGGGGAACTACAGTTTTGATTGTATTCTGATTTAAACTTAAATTTGTCTAAACTCGGCATGTATAAATTGAGCTGAAAAACTAATTCCAAATCAGCAAACTCATTTAGGAGCATTTACAGAGGAGCTGGGACAGACTTAACTGCAGGGATCATTAAGGATCATTCCGAGCACAGCCAGAGAGGTGTGGGTTGTGCCAGGCTCAGGCTGGACTGTCAGACCAAATTCCTTTCCCCTGAGCTTTACTGTGTGGCTGTTGCCAAGTCACAGGAGTCCATAAGGCACACAAACATCAACACCCAGAGAAATCCATACAAATATCTGAATGGAAAAGCATCTTGTTTGGTAAAAATTAACATTCTCTCCCCTCAGCATGAGAGTTTACCTCCTGCAAGCATTTCTATCTGATTTTTAACATCTCTGAGCTTAAAACATTAGCTTTTTAAAAAGAGCCCACATAACTCACAGTGAGATGACTAAAACCTGTGTTTTGGTTATTTTGCTACTTGAAGAATTGTTTAACTATGATACAGAGCAAGTAGGTATTGAGCTGAGTAAACTGGCTTGTAACACATGTTCTTCTCTGATATCTTAGGGGGAAAATCATGTTCTCTGTTTCCTTTTAGCATCTGGCTTTTATCACTGAATAACAGGGGATCATAAACTGCATCACAGCATTCCCAAGGAATGTTATCCATGGCTCCACTGCACGGGGAGATGCTGAACTGGGCCTGAGCAGTGCCAGCTGAATTCAGGACCCTGAGGCAGAGGATGCCAGTGATTTGGTGCCTCTTTTATTCTTTGTCTAATTTCTAAAGAGGGAAAGAACATGCAGAAACAAGAACAGGAAGCACTGACAGTCTCACGGGCAAACTGCTGCTTGCAGTTCTCTTTTTGGGGTTTCCAAGCAATGAAACAAAAGGTTAATGTTTTTTCTCTCGCTTTCAGACTGCATTTGAAAACATTTTCAGCCTCTTTATTTGTCTTTCATCTCCTGAGAAACTGAATAAAACTGTCAATGAAACAAAAGCACTTTAACACCACGGATGGATCCAGACGTGTATTTAACAGCACAGAGCTTGAGAGAAAGAAGCCAGGCAACATTTTCTGAGAAAGAAACGTTCTTACTGCATGTCTGGGTACCTTAATCCACTCCTTCCTTCTTCCTTTATACCCCAGAGGAGCATAATTCAACATTAAAAAACCCCTCCATTCAGAATACATAGAGCAGCCTGTAAAAGTGAAAGCCAGAGCACAGTAAGACCATGTATAAGCATGAGCAGTGCTGTAACAGCAACCACAATCCACAGACCCCTTCTCATCACTCAGAAGGCCACAGAGCACTGTCACCTGTGCTGTGGAACCACAGAGGGGCTCGGTCCTTCCAGCTGAGTGCCTTAGCTCCCTGAAGCCGGGACAGCCAGCACAGAGAGCTCTGCTCAGCCTGACGGGTCGTGACAGCATTGCCAGTCGCGTCCCGGCGACTCGGGGCACCTCGTGTTTTGTTTCCATGGCCATCATGTGGGTGCTGTGTTCCCCTCCAGTTCCAGGTACTTGTAAGGCCTTTGCAAAGCCACTGGAACTCAGATGAGTCTGTCCTCGTCCTCTGGGAAGCTCTCGCTGTTCCAGCTCTTCCCAACTAGGTAAAGTATGTGGCCAGGATCTGCCCGGCCGCCTGCCCCGCGCCGGTGCTGATCTGCTGAAGGAATCATTTCACATGCCTCTCGTGCTAAGCTTTGTCAGAGTAACTTGAAAAGCATTTGAACTCTTTATTAACATTTATAAAGTGGTTTATTATCCACAGCAGCAATGCTGGGCAAGGTTTCTGCTTATTTTGGGTCCGGTACTGCCTCTCTGGATGAAAGCATTTTGCAAGGTCTTGATCACCTTCAGTTTGATTTAAGGGACGAAATCAATCCATGACTAATATTGAAGCCAACAAAAAAGCAAAAATATGTTGTCTGTGGGGACTTGTGTCTTAGATAAAATGAATCCTCTCAGCCAGACTGGCTGCACAGGCAGAGTGCACTGGCCATGCTCCTGCATCAGAGTGCTTTCCAAAGCAGGACTTGTTCTACCCACTCTTTTTTTCCTCGTCCTTTTGAAACCAGAGTTCTTTTCTTTTGGGAATCTGTTTTTGGCTCAGTGTCTCTACCCCCTCTTCTCTCTCTTTTCAGTCTTGTTAGAAGTGCTGTATGAATTCTCAGACTCTCACTCTGTCCCTGACCTGTTGCTGTTCCAGCTGGAGGGCTTTTCTCTCCTGCAATGTCCTGCTTTACATCCCCCCGCCCTCTCCTTTTGTCTTCCTGATGACTGCACCTATCAGGTCTAGAATTTCAACTCTGTTCTACATGGCAGGTCAGGAAATAAGTCACAGTAAGGTGAAGGATGAAAAAGGGACTTAGATAATATAAAAGAAATTATTTCCAACTGAGAACACTTAAGGGACTGGTAGAAAATAAGAGCTTGACTGGAAAGGAGACAACTTGAGAAACTGAGCTCAGAGAAACCAGAGAGCTGAATTTTGGCACATATAACAGCAGAATAAATTCCATTAATTAAAATGTATTTGAGCTAATTAGTGGGATCAGAGTTGAATTAGGAACACTTTTAATAGCTTGGAGAGGAAATACAATAAGAGAAGTGCCAATTTTTCAAAGCGTTTGGGAAAGGATCATCCTCACACATACGGGTGCCGAGGCGTTGTGTGGACAGTGCCCTGTGCATAGCCCAAGGCTGGGCAGGGCAGTGGGGGAATGTCAGAGCGGCCTCAGATCAGCGAATTCTGTCAAACTGCTGCTTATTTGGAGCCAATTAGGCCAAATCAAGGGCCTGTTGAAGTCAGTAATGAAGGTCCCCCAGCCCTTTGCAGCACCAGGCTCTGCACGCATCGATGCATAGTTTCCACTGAAGGACTGCAGCCAAGCGAGGCGTGGAGCATCCAGGGAGTGCAAATGGGAAACTGGAATTTAAGGGGGAAAGGCACACTCCAGAGCTTCAGCTCATTAGAGAAAAACAGGCACAAGCTTCCCTGCCTTGCACTCCAGGCTTCCTCACTTTCTGATTCTGTTGCTATGGCATTCATAAAATTCCAGCATTTCAATGCAGCAAAAGGGAAATCTCGTACATAGATACAGGTTAATCAGTTGTTTGAAAGTAAATCAGGTTCAGCATTTCTAAAATCAGCACAATTACAGAATCACAGAATCATTTAGGTTGAAAAGAGCTCTAACATCATCGAGTCCAACCTTTGACCCATGTCCACCTTGACAACCAGAGCTGAGGTAAGCCATCCAATCCAACCAAGCCACTCTCGGCCTCTGTTGGCAACAGCTGCCCCATTCGTAGAGCCAGCAAGGCCTGTGGAGTCCCTGATGTGTTCACAGTCAGCAGGGGGTACCTGGAGCCTCCCTGGAAGGGCAGGGCAGGCTGGCAAAGTCCAGTGGCACCCCCAAGGCTGGAGAGTCACAGTCTGAGAGGAACTGAGAGCAGGTGACTCACCTGCTCCCACTGCAGAGTGACATCTGTGTGTCACACCCAGAAATTAGCATCTCTCATTAAGGAAACAAATAGAAAACATTGGATTATTTTTTTTTTTTTTTTTTTTTTTTTTTTTTTTTTTTAATTCTGTATGAGCAGAATGTTCATTTCTTAAAAACAAAAACCAGACTAAAAATCCCAGCAGAAACCAAACTCAGGGAATAAGCTCTTTGGAGACCCACCCACAGTAAAGATCTACTCTTCCCCCTGTCACTTGCTCAGGCATTTCTGTGCACACAGAGCCAAAGGGAGAACAAAGAGAGCAGACCCAGCAATCAGCATCCTTGAGCTGCACAGACTGTCCTTGAAGGCTCCCAGGCTTGCTTGAGTTTCTAATGGCAACCACCAAAACTCTTCAGCTATGGCAAGCAGTGCCTCAATGCTTTTGTTGGGAGATGTTTGAAATCCTGAAAACTCTTTAAATAACAACATCTGATGAACTATAGTAATCAGATAGAAGAGTTTATATCTACATTTTCAGGGATTTTCCCTTAACTGCTCTCCTACAGAAAGGATGGTCTTTGAATTATGGAGAGAAAATTCACTGTCAGAATTTCAAACATGTAAATGGAATTGTAGAACTGGAAAACCAATTAATATAACTAAGCTGGACAGGAAAAGACTTTTCAGCTTCACAGTTCTCCTTTAATATTCATATTCATTGTACATTCACTGAGAAAAAATGAGAAATAGGTTGTGTTTCTCAGGTTACAAATTCTTTCTTACTCTTTTTCTTTTCATCCCAGTTTACCAGTGAAACAGCATCTTGTTTCAACTTTGATGCTCCATGAGCACTAGCAGGTTCTTTAATTCTGCAGTGCAATGTGATGCAGTTTTCCCCTAAAAGCTTGTAGTTAATGCTGAAAAGCTTTCTACTATTGCTGATTATTTTAGCAACAGCAAAAACAATTCAGAGGAAAGTAGAAATAATTACAGAACCTGTCTTTTGCCATCTTGGATTGATTTACAGTTAAAATTTGGCTGAGCAGTGTTCAGAGTAAAATCTCTCACAGCCTACACAGAGTTATATAGAAAAGAAAGGGGCAGAAGGTCAGAAGGCTCGACCCTTCCTGTGTGCTGTGGCTGGAGTGCTCTGGGATTGCCTGTGTTGCTGGAGTAACCGTGTCCTCCTTGGGAAAATCCTGCTACTCACACTGGCAAGAGGTTCCACTCCCCTGGTTCATGTCCCTGGAAAAGCAGTGAAACCAGTGCCAGAAGGATTTCAGCAGAGCCTGGCTCTGTCACACTGACATCTCCTCTTTCCTTCGCTTGTGGTGACCCCATTTGTGGAGGGGGTTTGTGGGACAGTAAGAGCTTTTATTCCTCCTGTCTGCTAATTCTGGGACAGACTCTTGCTCTGATCTGAGCACGGCTGGCTGTTCTTCAGCTGCCCAAAGCCAGGGAAAAGAGAAGAGTTTCAAGTATTATTATTTCCTAGCTGCCAGTTAATACAGATGGGACATGCAGTGATTCCACAGGGGATTAACTATCGGCTGGGTGCTTCCCTTGGAGCCATTTCACTCCTCCCCTCTCTCAGAGGCACAGAGGGGCAGATGTTGCTGGAAATGCCCCCAGGGAGGCTGGAGGCAGTGGGGATCATGGGCCCCAACCAGCAGCCGGCGTCACCTGCACAGCTCTGAAGCTGTAGGGGAATGGCCAGTCTGGGGCCTGGCTTTGGGAAAGGTTCCAAAGTGATGCAGCATTGCATGGGAGTTCTCTCTGCTGCAGTTTCCACTGCACAGGTTCTGCCCCACACCTCCTTCCACCCCAAAACTGGGTGAGGGACAGAGAGGACTGATCAAAGTATGGGTTAGGAAGCACAGACACAGCAAACAGAGTCAGTTTGTTTAGAAGCACTGAATTACAGGTGTTTCCCAACATCTCCAGGTGTGTGCAGCACGAAGAGCTCCAGACCAGCACACACCAGAGACAGCCCAGAGCTGGAGGGCAGGTTTGAAATGGTTCTGAAACTGAACATACAAAGGGTCCACTGATTTTTCTGCCTCTTCTCTCCTTTGCCAGAAAGCCCAGTCCTCACTCCAGGTCTTTGCACATGTCCTGTAAGTTACTGCATGAACATTTAAATTCTTACATTGAGATCTTATACAAAAGTATATGTTGAACCATGTAACCATTTCCAAGTGATGTTTAATCTGACTATTACTTGTGGGTTTGTTATCAGGTCAGCTCAGGTCTGGGCACTGCTACACAAGTGCCTCAGTGATTTCACACGGTGACCTCACTTTGCAGGAGGGGTTAATAACTATGTTTGCATTTCTTCCTTTTCTCAAATTATAGAGTTCATTTTGCTTTTCTTAGGTTGGCAATTTTATTGTAAGGTTTTATTTCTCTTTTACTGTGTATGAAATGGAACACTGATGTGGAACCAAAATTATTCTTGTAATTGCAACACAGTGAATAACTATGTGCAAGAGAATAATCTTGTAAAAGCTGATTACCTCAGTTATTAATAATTAGGATTTATGAATTAAGTATTATGCAGCAGCTATATCCATTTCCTTGGTGATTTCTTGTGGACAGTTGAGAGATAATTTTAGAAATAATCCAGTGTGAAATCCCAACTGATACCTGACCCAGCATCTTGGGGTCTGCCTGTGGCTTCTCCCTGTGCTTTGGCTGTTTGAAGCTGGAGTGGCAATTTGCAGTCTTCTCTCATCTGTGGGACGGACAAATTTGCCCATTTCAATTTCTTTGTGCTTTGCTTAATTTGATTCTTAGTAAGATTTTTGTTTTCCCTGGGTTCTCTGGCAGAAGAATTAATGTATCTGAGGGTTGTGCATGTCATGGGGTTGGCGGTTCCTTATGTTTTCTCCTGGGTTGTTTTTTTGGTTTTTTTTCCGATGGTTTATTACCTACTAAACAGGATTAGTGTAAATACTATTTTTATGTCTTTAAAAAGATCATAGAACACTTCTAATCTATTCTTTTCTCAGTTGGTGATATATGAACCCCTGCAAGTCTGGAGGGAAGAGTTACAAATGTTTTTCTGGCCTTTCTCCTGCAAGTTTATCCAGGAGCAAAGTGGGTGCCCATCCATAAATAAACAAGTAATTTTGTTGAGCACTCCCCAAAACTCTCCTCTACCCCCCAGGAGTTCTCCGGCCCTCCACCTGCCAGGCACTTGCCATGCAACAACACGGGCTCTAATCAAAACTTTTGCGATTGCTCTTTCAGTTCAAGTCTCGGCAGAAATCGTTTGCATCTTGCAAGGATGAAAGCCGAGTGCCCTCTCAGCCAGGTGTGAGGTAATCTGCTCAGCCTAACAAAGCTTCCCTGCTCTCCCCTGCAGAGCTCTTTCCTGAGGGTCACCCAGATGTAAATGATGTGAATGTGTCCCCTCCAGGCCCGGGGCAGAGCTCTGAGTGAAGAGCAGACTAACAGAGCAGGTATGTGCCACTGTCCTTCTCTCCTGCTCAGCTCCACACATGCACCAGAGTCCCGGGCTGTGGAGGCAGGGCCTGGGCTACAACAACTCCAAGTAATCCAGGTATTTCTGTTCTGCCAGTCCAGAGGGGATGTGTTAATTACACAGGAACAGAATGACTCCTAGATTTTGTCTTTCATGCATTTGAGGGAAGCCTGACAAACAATTCAGTTTTGTGATTTAAGACTAGGGAAGTATTTTAAATTTTATTTTACATGCAAGGCCAGTGTGGTACTTAATCCTGGCGCTAAATAATTATTTGTGCTGAATGCTCCACATGCTGTGACTAGATGGCTTCTAAAACATAGGGATCATTATTTTTTTCCAGTGGAAGCGGAGCAGAGTTTAACTGCACAGAAGCAGGCCATGGAGTAAGGGCACGTTGTAATTATTAATGAATGTAACTGAACAGTAAAACGCCTGTGTCACTTATGTCAGGGACTCTGCTGAGGCTGTCCCTTATGGAGCACAGGGACCCTTGGCTGGGCTGCCACAGCACGTGTCCCATGGAGGGCGAAGGCAGGGCTGTGCCCTCCCTGGGCAGCCACCGGCGCTGAAAGGTGGGCATGCCTTTGTTTTGCTTTTTAAAACCTGCTCTGTTCTCCTTTGATGTATGGTTAAGTTATAGGATGTATCAAAGTCGCAGTTCAGTTTCACCGTTTTTACAGACACACGTGTTTCGGGGTGACGTAATTTGTCAGAGTGCTAAGCAGACTCATGGTTTAGGTCCCAGCCGGCCAGGTGTATCGTGTTTGCTAATTAATGAGCAGGTGTGGGGCAGACCGGCCCCGCGAGCCTGCCGGGGCTGGCACAGCCGAGG
>VXBX01003263.1:601104-635272 GCA_013400415.1 Scytalopus superciliaris | reverse complement strand
CGCCCCGCCGAGCCCCCGCAGCCCCGCGGCGCGCAGGGTGGGCTCGCAGCAGCTGATCCCGCTGAGCCTGGCCGAGAGCCGCCCCGCGGGCCGGGCCCAGGGCCAGGAGCGGGTGCTGAAGGCGCGGAGCCTGGTGGAGACCCCCCGGCCGGCCCCGGACAGCGGCCCCGAGCCGGAGCCAGAGCCCGAGGGCGGCGCGGGCAGCCCCGGCTCGCTGCGGCGCGGGCTCCGCTCCACGTCCTACCGCCGGGCCGTGGGCAGCGCCGTGGACATGGACGGCGCCAACAACTGCAAGAAGAAGAACAGAATGTCCCAGCCCATCCTGAAAGCCGTGGTGGAGGATAAGGAGAAGTTCTCGAGCCTGGGCAGGATAAAGGTGAGGTGCGCCGGGCGGTGATGGTGCGGCTCCGCGGGACCGTCATTTGCTGACTCTGCGTTTTCCGTAAATGCAGGTGTTTCTCGGTTTGCTTTTTGGTAACACAAAACTCACTGTGAGTCTCACAAGTGCTCTTTTCTGAGCGAGGTGTCGGAGGGACAGGATTCTGTTGAAATGTGGGCAGCCCAGCACTGCTCCTGCAGCCTCTTGCTCAGGATTCCTGCTGGATTCCGCGGCACACGCAGGGCTGCTCTCACAGCCGAGCTCGTGGCTTAGAACCCGTTTCCCAGAAAGGAGTAAACAGGAAAAAAAGAGACATTGTCTTAATAAACTCTGCCTGCTAGAGTAGAGACAGAGAAATTAAGCTTCCTCTCGCGCTCCTGTATCTGAGGCATCACTTTTAAATTACTTTTACAAATCGCTGTGTGGTTTTTAAATCGATAGGGACCACTTCAGTTATCTTAATTTTAATGCTTGCAAGTAAAAGCAGAACGCTTGTTTCTAAATCTTGGTTGTATCCCCTGGGAGTAGTAGAGATCTGAATTGCATGTTAATGCTTTAAGTTAAGTGATAAAGTCTTACTGGAAATACTCCTGAACATAAAGTATAATATTGTATTTCCTTATTTTTAAGTATAATTTGTTACTTTATGAAATATATTCACAGATATCTGTGGGGAGTTTGGAATTGTGTAATAAAGTACACCAGGCTGAGGGCTGATGCTGTAGCTATTAAAATAGTTATCAGCTTTATGACACTTTTCAGCCAAATTCAAATTATGGTAATGGAAGGTTTTGTGAAAATGCTACAAGTGATGAAATAGGAATTGATCAAATTGTGAACAACTGCAGTGCAGAGGGTGGTTTGGTTTGGTTTGGTAGTAGACTTGAGCAGTAAGTTCTGTTTAGAATAGGAGGATGTGACATTGTCCTTTCCTGACACACAGAGCTCTCTGCTAGTAGTGCTTTATTAAATAGACTCTTAGCCTGTAGGACTTGTTGCACTAGAACAGCTGTTTTATTTCAGAGGTTTGTTTTGTTCTCAGAACGTTCATCTACCAAGTACTTGCAGTGGGTGTTGTTTGCAGAGTGTGGAGGGGCAGCCCTCAGTCCTGGGCCTCGTGGCCTCCTTGGAAGCCCTAAGACAGTGGGATGAGTTGTGAGTTCACTGAACCCCTCTCAAGCCAGCATGTTGTGCTTTTAAAGCACAGGGAAAATAAAGCATTTGGGGAAAACATACAAACAATGCATGAGAAAAAGGAAAGTGGAGTAGCTTTTCACTTTCTGTGGTTAAACAGTTGTTTTTGTTGAATTTCTGTCTAACATCCAAAGTTTATGGGTTAGGACTTGTTGATTTCATGCCTAAGTGTTCAATAAAACAAGTTCTGTTGCTGTGGTTATTTTTGCATTCTCCTTCTAACACAGATCTCTTTCTTTTCTGTTAAAACCACCAGAAGATGCTGAAAGGACAAGGGACATTCGATGGGGAAGGTAAGCCCTGACTGTACAGACTTGCTAATAACTCAGTCCCGAGGGAATGAACTTCAGGATTGGTTTTCACATTTCCTTCATACGAAGTCAAAGACTAAGTACCCTGCTTTTCAGTAAAGTGACTGAAATATGGAACCATAATTTTGGCACTAGACATACTTCAGGGTTATTTTAAAAACTCTAAAGTGGCAGGTTAAAATGGGGGCTTGTGCCAGGGGCTTCTTTTCCACTTAACCTCCTGTTCTTCCCAAAAGGTGAGCTCTTGGAGGTGTCTGTCAGCCCTGACAGTTCTGTATGGTTCCCTGGGGGGCTGGCTCCTCCAGTGGGTCTGCCTTCCTGCTGTTCCCTGGGGCTCTTCCCAGGTGCAGGATATTATGGATCACTTACAGGTTTGGGGTCACCCTGCAGCACACACCTGAGTGTTACTCTGAGCAGCTGGGTCACACAGCTGTTTCTCTTCTCCTCGTGAGCCAAGTGCTGGGGTGACTCCTCTGACTCTGTCATCATTTTCCTTTTGTGCTACCTTGGCTTCAAGTTTAAGTGCCAGAAAAAGACCATGTATCAGCATTTTTATGTTACTTATTAATTCTGAGCTTTGCCAGGTTTGCTGCTCTTCCCAATATTTCAACAGGAAAAAAAAAAATCCTGGCTCTAAGTCTGTAGAAGTTTTCTTGTAATAACTGCTACTCACTTGGCTTTTCTCTGCTTAATGCCTCCTGGAGGTCATCTCAGCTGCTGTGTTACCTTTCTCTTGTGTCTGTTTTCAAAACTTCCCACTCTGTTCTGTTTGCATCATCCCTTTTCCTACTCTTATTTCATCTCGCCTCCACTATCTCCTGATGACATTTTCTAGATTCTCTTCCAGTGGTTCCCTTCTGCCCTGGACTGATCCCAGCTAATAATTGTCTCTGCAGTGCCTCTCAGAATTCAGTTGCTCTACACAATTTCCTCTCTTGTACAAACTGTACACCCTTCCCAGAGAGCTGATACAGAGGCCAGACCTTGTCTAACAAGGGCAGGGCTGCAGGGTCTGAGCAGGTGGGACAGATCACCCAGCCAGGTGTGGGACCACAGGGGTTGGAGTCATGTGTGGAGCAGCCAGACCTTCTGCTTTTCCGCTTTCTCTTTTAGGGGAAGATTGGATGTTATCCAAAGCCTGGCCCATCTAAAAGCACCTTTCAGAGCCCGCTTGCTTAAGGGCTTAATCCATCTGTGGGTTATTGTGGTGTTGAACTCCTTTGTCCTCTCTGTCTGCTGTTGCAAAGGGTGTGTGGCCAGGGAGGTTGGGACATGGAGACAGTGTGCTCCACACCTGTGGTTCTTTGCCCCTGATAGTACCAGATTAATGATGACAGAACTCAAATATATGATGAGTGTATTTTGTTTTAAGGCTCGTAGGCCTTGTGCTTACTCAGGAAAGCTTTGAATTTTCTATCTGGAATAGTTCTGACCTTAATTCTGAAACTAGGATCATTTCCTTCTCTTAGTGAAATGTGAAGGCAATATTTAAAGCTGACAGAAGGAAGGTAATCATGGGCAGTGGCCTTGTGATGGTCCTGAAGATGAAAATAGTGAGACCTTCAGATCAGTGAGTGATCCACTGATACATGATCCTGTTTTCTAATTGCTGGCTAATTGTGAAATAGAGTACAGCAAACCAAGGAAGAAAAAATTGTTTTCTGGTTTTTTTTTTTCTTGACAAAGGCCACATCTGTTCTTTAATTCTGTCCGTGAGGATCTTTGGGAGCAGTACAGTGACCCATTGTCACTGTACTGCACCATTGTCCAGCCCAAATCAGATGCTATCTTTGTCTCGTGGTGAGGGCACAGTGTCACTTTGCTTTCTTTCATTGTTTAAATATTACTTATAATTCTTAAGAGAGCAGCTAAACCAACTTCTAGCAATAACTGACACCCTGTTGTTGTTTTACAGAAAATGCTGTGTTATATCAGAACTATAAAGAAAAAGCTCTGGACATAGATTCTGATGAAGAGTCTGAGCCCCGAGAGCAGAAATCAGATGACAAAGTTGTTTTTCACTACAAGCCCCTGAGGTCGACATGGAGTCAGCTCTCTGTGGTGAGTGTGTCTGTGCATGGCCAGAGACAGGATCTCAGTGGGCTGAAGCAAAGCCTTCTTACTCCTGCAGTTTTTGGCTGAAGTTTGCCATCTTCGTTTTCATTTCGTAAGAGCTGCATGGGAGTCCTGATCAATTACTGGTCTTTGTTTCACAGAAAAAGCAATGAAACTGAGAAAGTTCATTTTAGGGTCCTGTATTTGGCAAAGACACAACTTTACTAATTCATTTAAAAAAATAAAATGGTTTGTATGAGTTCACTAAAAGGGTGAATTAGACTGAAGAAAGTTAGTTACAAACAAGCTGCTGCTGAATTGTTTTAAATCACTCTGTGTGGGCTCTGAAGTTGATTTGAGTGCAGATATTTAAATGGAAACCATTTTGAAAAGCAGAGTGTTGAGCTGGTGGTGCTCTGCTGTCCCAGCACAGGCTGGGAAACATCTGCAGGGGCTTGGGTTAATAACATGGTTAAACAAAGTAGCTTCAGCTGCTTTAATTAGTACTGCAGTCGTGCTGCCTTCCCTGCTAATAAGCTGACACATTACTGATAACACTGGATACTTTTACAGGTTTTTGTTGTATACATGATTTTGAGACTAAAGAAGCTGTAAAAATTCTGTGTTTCTGGGGTTAATTTGATGCCCTGATCATTTCTGTGGCTTCTGGAGTGATAGCCCTAAAATGAAGGCTTTGGGATTGTTCTTTGGTTCTGTTTATGTAACCTGTAGAATGTTGTTGATTCTCATCTCTGTGGCCTTAGAGAGATTATGCCATGGCATGATCACCTGGAGCACTGGGGCTGGGGGCTGTGTGCATTGCAGTGAATGAGTGATGAAGCCTCAGGGCATCCCCCTAGGGCTGCTTACGTGGTCTCATTGGCAGAGCTGTCTTACAGATGCTGATGACCTTTTGCAGTGTAAGGTACTGAAAGATGAATCCCCCTGATTCAGTAATTGTAAAGAAACCAAGACAATGTGGTTTTGAAAATATTTGCTCTAAATTTTTTTCAACAAATCACTTTAAATATAGTTCATTTGCTTAGTGTTTGCAAAAAGGTTTGTGTACAATGAAGTCAAATTATTTTTGCTGCCTCCTGGGCAAACTAGCAGTTAAACGTTCACCAGCTGAGGTATTTTGGAAGGAATGCTATTCAGTAATAATAATTCAATAATTTCAAATACTAATTTGTTGTGAGACAAAAAAAGTGGGGAGTATGAGGCAAAAGATGGTGCATGAAGAAAACAAAATCTGGGAGTCTGAGTCTCACAGTGACCGTGGTTATAACTCTGGAAAAATCACATGGTGTCAGTGGGTATTAAAACGTGAAAAAGTGAGCCTGGAGTTGTAGCAGGAAGTCAGCTGGAAAATGTCAGTCCTGGGTCTCAGTGTATGTTAGGGAGGAAGGAGAATAATGTTTCTGGTGTTTGTGAGCAGTGCCTGTGCTGGGAAACCAAGGGGGATGGCAGAGGGATCCTCTCTCTGCAGGAGGTTTCTCTGACTGGGCCCTGTTTGAGGGGTAGTGAACTTCAGGCATGGAGTTATCAAATTCTTTATGATAACAGTAATAAAAAAGGGTGTCTCTGCCTTCCTGCAGTGTACCCACACGTGAAACTGAGACTGATCTCGGTTGTGATTGTTTTCCCATTGATTTAAGAAGCTGCTGTGAGTTGCTTTACAGAACCACACAATGTCCTTGTCCATGGCTGCCTTTTCCCTGTGGTACCAAAACTGCCTGGTTAGACTGTCAGGGATCTTCAGAGCTCATCTCTGCAGTGGTTCTCAGTTCTCTCCCAGTATCAAAAGGCTTGTGTTCAACTTGCTTTATGATGCAGTCACTTATATTTCTCAAAGAAATATTTCTGTTGAGGTTCCCTCCCTTCACCACCTTCTTATTTTGAGGAAACTTCTTGTTCCTAACCAGAGTTCACCTGTTGTCCTTTCCTTCTTTCCTCCTCATCATGGTTGAGTCAGTCATAACTGGGGAAAAGCCAGTCCAGTGTGATGACACACAGCATTAGTAGCTGTGGTGTTGGGTCAATTCCATTGCTTCTGATCATGTTCATACCTTAAAGGAAATTTTTATTCGCATAGTGTCACAAATGTGGCTTTTATTGGCTATTTCAACTATAACATTTTGGACAACCTCGAAATTAGAAATTGAATTTCCTTTCACAGGAATGCCAAAAATAGTCTCAGTCTCTGGGCCTTTTTCCCTTTGGAAGTGTTGCTGTTGACTGGGAGTACAAGGTTGGGTCATTTGCTTATGTGATGAGTTCATGTGTACTTTGTATGTACACACCCATGTGTGCCAGAGCAGGAGCCCAGCTGCAGATTGGCACATGAATTCAGCCGTGGCACGTGGACCTCCCTGGACATGGCAGTGTGTGTGTCAGGAGGGAGCACTGAAATCTGAGGGACGTGTTTGGGGGTATTTCCTGTGTCAGTGTGTTTTTAGACAAATCTTCCACTGCATCCAGGAAAGTGTTGTTGTATCTCCCTGTGCCATTGCACCTCCTCAGGAGTGCTCTGAAGCTTTCAGGTTGCTGATTGAAAGGTACTTTAATAGTTTAATAGAAAGGCATCTGATCAGTTTTTGCTCAGTACCCAGAAGTGTCTGGTTTGGTGCTGTGGGAATCTGTGACTTGTGTTCCAAAGAGCAATTGCTGCAGCACTGGAATGTTGATGATATTTTCATAAGCACTTACCTGTGAGTCTCTGCTTTGGTGTCCATGCAAACCAAAGTGTGGCACCTCTTACCCTGCTGCCCTCTTTATTCCTGAGCCCTCCTGTCCGGCTTTGTTGGGACTGCTGTGCAGGAAGAAAATGAGGAATAATATATCCTTTGAAATTCCAGGGAACAGTGGAGTAAGGAGAGAAGGCTGTTGTTGATAGTACCTTGGGAGTTTTTGGAGAAGACTGAGAGAAATGGGAGCAGGGAAGTGCATGAGAGGTCTCATGGCCATGACATGTCTCTGCTCCATGAAGAGAAAGGTGTTTTCCACCTGTGTAGTGCTGTGTTTCTTTCCCCTCCCTTCCCCTGGTGTCCCTCCTGATTCGGGGTCGTGTGTTCAACACCCTGGAATTGCAGGAAGCCAGGCCTTCCTCAGTGCTTTGCTTTCTGGGTTTTTGGATTTTTGGTTTTTGACATTCTCCTGTTAAATGACACAATGTGTGTGATTTGCACTGGGAAAGAGCAAAGTTCTGGAGTCCCCAGTGTGGAATTTGGTAGCTGAGCATGTGGCTACAGGCTGTGGGAAGGATGGCTGTGGCTGGAGCTCCTGAGGGGTGTCAGTGGGCAGACTCCTGGCTGGCTGTGGGTGCCCAGTGGGGATGGGCACCCTCAGAGGGTCGAGGATGGAAACATGGGGGGATCTGTTCAGGGTAAAGCTGGAGCTCCTCCAGGGTAATGTTTTGGCCAACAAACTACCTAGGCAGATAGTCTGTCCTTTTAGGTGTGTTTCATAAATAAAGATACTGAAGGTTTTTCTGGCCAAATTGGAGAGAAAACCTTGTGATGTGTATGTGCCAGTCAAGAAATCAACTGAAAAGGGGGAAACGTTTTGGAGGCGTTTGTGTGAGGTCATGCAGGGTGACCATGATTCCACTGTGCCTGCTTTTGTGGCAAACTCCTCTGTTTGTGTCTTGGAATAGTTTTTAATGAAATTATACAATTCTTTCAGTAAGTCATACACAGACATTATTGACTTAATTATTTTGATTTCTGCTGGTTCATTGCTGTCCCTGGAGGGGACAGATTATTTAACTGCAGTGTTTTAATAGTCCTGTATTATTACTTTTAAATCACATTTTTCCAGAAAAGATTTTAAAAATACCAATTTCTTTCTTTTCCAGGTAAAGAAGAATGGATTGTCAGAAGCTCTCAGCCAGGAGGAAAGGAAGAGACAGGAGGTATCTCTCAGTAACCTGTGCTTTGGGGCTGTTGCTTAGGGCTGTGCTGCACGCCTGGTTCAATACTCTGTTTGTTGACAAGGAGATAAGTTCATTGCTTGGCTTCCTGCCCTGGAGTGAAGCGTCCTCTGTCTCCAGGGAAATACATACACAAACCCTGGGTGCTGCTGAGGTGCCCCTGTCCCTGCCAGGGGCTTCCTGGGCCCTTCCCTGCAGCAGGTCCAGCCTGGCAGCGGCACAGCCAGGGAAGGTGTGACATTAACCCTGACATCACAGAGGGAGCAGTGGCACATGAATTTTTAAAGGCAGTGAGGATCAAAGAGCAGCTTTTACAAAGCCCCTGAGTTGTAAGTAATGCTGTTGAACATGTGAGCACTGTGTCCCTGCTGTAACCTGCTGCTCTCCCCTGACAGAGCAGACGCCTCTGCACTGGCAACACCCTCCCTGGGACACTCACCTGGTCTCTGTCTCCTTCCCTTTGCTCCTTTTGTCCTCTTGACCCACTTTCCTTTTCCTCTTTGCTCCTTGTGTCCACTTTACCTGCTTTACCCTCCTTCCTCACCTACAGGGGCTATTTCAAAGGGAATGAGAGGTGAAAGCATAGCCTGGCCTAGCCAAGTGTATACCTGCAGTTCCTGAGGTATGTCCTTCAAGGGGGGAAAAAACCCAAGGTTTTTTTAGTAGAAACACTGTAGCATTGGTACCTGCCAGGGTAATTTGTCCCAGTGTCATTTCACTTCAGGACATACCTCAGCCTTTTCCTGCTGGGAAGCTTTTGAGACACAGGGCATTGATTTCAGTCATACCCTTTAGGAACCTTCAGTCTGTGTTTCCTGGAGCCATACTTACAGCCCAGTCGTACTTGCATCCTTTCAAAGAGAACAAGTTCTTTGGATGCCTTTTAAATGTAAAGTCTTTAATGTTACCAAAAGTGTTTTCAAGCCTGAGGGTTTTTTATTTGAATATTAGAGGCCCATTCTTTTAGAGGGAGCTTAAATAAATGTTCTGAAGCTGTAGTTGCATTACCAAGTAGTGCTTTTGCCGTATTAATTTTAAATTGTCTTTTATCAATTATTCGTTATCTAGTCTTTAAACTGCATTTTAGAGCCTATTAGATTATTTTATAATTATACTACAATACATTGTCACTGCAGAAAACGATACTTGTTTTCTTCCTTGATCAATGTCCATATTCTGTGTTCATACACATCCCATCTTTCAGAACCCGTTAGTGAGTTAGATCTGTGCATCTTTTGGCTAAAGAAAATGCATCATAGACTGTTTTGAACAAAAGTTGTTTCCAGCAGCTCTTTTCTTGCAAGCTGGAGCTCTCTGTGTGTGCACAAACTGCAGTGTGTTCCTGGCCTCTTGAGAGTGTTACTGTCCATCAGGGTTCAACATCTGCCAGCCCTGATACTGTGGAAATGAACCAGAGTCTGGCTGCAGGTGCCATTTAGGAACTCAGCAACATGTGGAGCTGGCACCCAGCCCCTGGCTCTTCTGGGATTGTTGTGTGTCAGTCAAGATTGGTTCTTAGCCCTTCTTTATTTTTTATTGTCTAATGTGTGTTTGGGTCATGGTGAGAGGATGCTCTCTCCCTTCCTTATACATTTGAAGCAGAGTGTCTTTCTTTGTCCCATTTATTTAATTTATTGTTACCAAACTGGGAAGAAGCCTATGGGGGCCTCAACCTTGTGCCTCCAACCTCATACCTGTGCTGTTGTGTTTGGATATTTCTCCTTTAGTTTGAGAACACTTAGAGGAGTTAGTTGCAAATAACTAATGAAATACTAGATGCAACTACTAACATTAGTTATATTGAGAACTGTAAAGTTCTATTACCTGTATAACTTTAGAGAACTATGAAGTGAGAGACCTCTGCTGCTGGTGTTAGTCTGGGTTGATGATGCCTGGAAAGTGGCACTGATGACAACTGGGGCATGGTGGAGCTCAGGACAGAGAGGTTCAGGACATCTTTTCCTCCATGTATCTACATACAAGAGACCTGCACATAAAGCCTAGAGAGGTGAAATGACTGAAAGCTGAATAGGTTTTTACATCGGGGATGAAAACTTCCTATGGAAAAGGTGTGTGGATTTCAAAGTCCAGGAGTCCATCAACAGTTTGCTTTGTGTGCCAGCTGGTGGCAGGGCCAGTGGCTTCTCTGGGAGTGCAGGGTGAGGGTCAGACAGGCTGTGTGGCAGGGGAGGGACATGCTGGAGCTGTGCCAGTCCTGTGCCTGGCCACTGACCACCCAGGGGACTGACTGCCACCCCATGTCCTGTGTCCTGTCCCTGCACAGGGAGCTCAGCCCCTCCTGGCCCCTCCTGCTGCTGGAGGGTGAGCAGGGTGTCTGTGCTGGCACAGCCCAGCCCTGGAGCCCCTTGGGCTGTGACCCAGGAGTGGCCACAGGGCTGGAGCTCAGCACCTTCTGTTTGGCAAGAGCAGAGGCAAACAGGGCCTGGTCCAGACAGGCCACAGGAACAGCCCTGTTTCAAAACTGAAACAAAACCCCAAGAAACAAACAAACAAACACCAAACACTGCCAAATTCACCTCTCAGAAGTATGAATGGGGAGTTGTCTTCAAACTCACTGTTTGCAATTGCATTGAAAACTGAACATAGACTTGTTAAAAACCTTTTTTCTAGTATTAAATCACTTATTTTTAAGTAAATGATGCAACTGTCATAGAAGTGAATATTTATGTCATAATCTGTAGTTTGCATGGAAAAACTTTGCTTTGCACCTCTCCTCACCATTTCTTTTTTTTAACAAAAAAAAGCCCAGTCACTAATAAGTCTTTTCTTTCCCCCCTCCACTTCTCAGGCAATATTTGAAGTGATATCTTCTGAGCATTCTTACTTGCTGAGCTTGGAGATTCTGCTCCGGATGTTTAAAAATTCCAGGGAGCTGAGCCTCACAATGACCAAAACAGAGAGCCACCACCTCTTCTCCAACATCACAGATGTTTACGAAGCAAGCAAAAAGTAAGTGCAGCATTTCTGCATTTAAGAGAACATAAAAGCAGGTTTCTTACTGGAAGCTGAAGTAACTGTTGTAGTGGTGACCATTTCATCCAAACTCGTACTGGTTTGGAGGTGGACAGTATGAGTGGGAGTGGACATGGATGGCAGTGTGAGAGCCTCACTCACCTTGGCACCCTGAGCCCACCTTTAATGGGAGTGGTCTGGTACTGGTGCCTCTGGAAAGGGGCAGGGGAGGAAAGCACAGTGTACTGCAGTAGAAATCAGTATCCTTCAAATCTAAACAGTTCCTGAGCTAAATGCTCATAACTCAGGCATTCAGACCAGTCTATCAAGCTAAGCTTAGTCTGTCTTATTAAACTGACCAGGAGTTTCATACTTGCCCTTAAGAGCTGGTTCTTGCCAGGGTTTCCTCAGTCAGTGTTTGCCGTGCTCTGTGACAAAGGGGGCTCAGGCTTGAATAAGGAATCTGAATAGTTTTGTCTTTGTGCCCTCTTCTTTAGTTGCCTTTGTAGAAATTGTCCTTCTTGTAGAAATTGTGCTGCTGAAATCTGAATTCTTTAGCATTAAACCCTCTTGTATCTTTGTGGAACTTGGGAGGTTTCGTGTTCCCGGTCATGGTAAAGTCTTTTCTTGACATTTTTCTCTGAAGTCTCAAAAAGTCTGTGGAATTTGACATCTGCTGGGCAGCAGTTAGACTTTGTCTTCTGAAGTTTATGCAGTACCAAGATTTTGTTTCTTGAACATACCTGGGGAGAGGCTGGTGTGTTGTGCCAAGTGCAAACCCAGTTTAGGAGCAGTAGAACAGGATTTGGATTTGGCTGAGGTATCTGCCTTTTCCCCTGTTCCCTTTTCTCTCTCTCTCCCATAGTCAAGGTCTTTTGCCAGAAGTTGGATGTTGTGTGAACCCTCAGCCACCTCAGGAATGGGTTGTGCCACAGCAGTGGTGTCAGGGAGTGCAGGTTATCAAAGTCTGTATTGCCAAGGAAAAGTACTTTTTAAAGGCTTCTCCTTACATGAAGTGTGTGTTGTAAAAGTGACATATGATGGGGGTGGGGAGAGCAATATTTTTAGGGGAGCTCTTAAAACCCTTTTGATTAATGGTCTTCAAAGGAAGTGGGAGGGGAAGAGGGGGGAAAAAAAAAAAGAAAGATTGGAAAAATACCACACTAGCTTAGAATTATAATCTTACTCTTTTTTGTCTGTGAAGTCTGGTGGTTTAAGAATTTGTGTTTTTTATAACTTGGAGTAAAACCAGAAGTCGTAACTCCATTTTACACTTAAATGAAAACATATTTTTCTTTGCTGAATTATGCAATGCTGTTAAACTGCAACAAAACTTTGTGCTGGCTTTGACCAACGTCGTTTGTGTAAATAATGGAAGTGTCTCTAAACCAGAAGCCTCTTGCTTGGTGTCTCCAGACTGTCTCTCTCCATTTTCAAGGTCTTTCAAGGTAACAAAATCTATCCTTTTGTCACAAAATTGAACATCTGTCCCATTCTGCTGTATTTTAAGCAGCCTTTACTTAAAAATATAAAACCTGAGTATGTGTGTAGTGACCAGTGGTTTTTGTTGCTCAGATGAAAGTTAGGTGAGCTGATGAAAATACTTTATGAAAACCATTAGTCAAAATTACTTAAAGCTTCTGTCTAGGAACTTTGAGTTGGAACATGTTTAATGGAGACTCTCCAGAAACACCAGGATAGGCCTCTGGTGCATGACAGGGCCATTCCTGGGAACAAGGCTGCCTTTGTTGGAAGCAGAATGAGACAGCAGAGTCCTCCCTGCTCTCGGGAGCTCACTGGCATGTCTCTAACAAAGAGAGTGGAGCTGCATCATTTGGGCAGCACTCCCTGTGTGTCTGTGCAAACCTCTGGGAAGGTGGCTTCAGGAAGCTTCAGCCTTTTCCTGTGTGCTGCCTGTGTGTGAGATGCAGAGTTCAGAAGTGCTGGAAGCCAAACTCACCCAGATGCAGGGGGCTGTTGGACTGGGATGTGGGGATGCCGTGGGGCAGCTCCGTGAGGAACGGGCTGAGCACTCTGAGAAATCAGGGGCAGGACGTGAGGCAAGAGAGGTCACAGCTCCCTGGGAGCCTCTCTGGGGAAAGAGCACTCACAGGGAAATTAGGGAAATACCCTCAGGAACGATTGGTCTGGCAGGTTAAATCACCAAGTCTGTAAGAGCGAGGAAGGCTTTTTTGTGCCTCTCTGCCATCAGGCCAGAAAAAGGCAAAAATACTTCTGTGGTGTCAGATCTGCATTGGCAGAAAAAGCCACTAACAAAAGTGTCTTGGCAGGTTCTAACTGTTTCTAAACTCTATGTCTTGATTTCTTTAGAGAAGCCCCTGTGTGTTTGTGAGGGAGATTTACAGCTTGTCTGAGTATCCTAATTTAATTTTAAATGTTAGGAACCAGGTAAGCTTCCTCACAACACTTTTTTGGTAAATTAGATTAGTGCTTCATCTCTTTCCCACATACTTTAAATGATGGAGCTTCATCTGTTTACATAGGAAAATGCAGTCCTACTGCTTATTTGTGTGTTGAATCAGTTAACAGGCATTAAAAACATTAGTTTTAGAGAAAGCTTTCTGTTGCTCAGTTTCTTTGACATCTCACAAAAAACCTACCCCAAAACCTGCATATAATAAAAAGAAAAGGAAAATAAGAACTTAAATATTGTGACTAGAGTCTGTGAGTCCAAAATACCTTTTTTTTTTTTTTTTCCCCCCCCCTTTAAATTTTAGGAGCTCACAGAACACACTTATGGATTTGCATCATGCTGGTGACTTGGGACAGTGCATTTATCCTGCTGTTTCCTTTGATTGTTTCCTTGTGGGTGGCTCTGGCATCAGCACTTGTTGCTGAGCTCTGTGGCTTTGACGTGTAGGAATTACTTGTGTAGAGGGTACTCCTGGCAGCTGGAACAGCTCTGGGTGCCCTGCACTGTTCCCTCGTGTTGGTAAACAGAACTTTACAACAAAGTGCAGTTGGGACTTGCATTCCTGGCCCAGGGATTGTTCTTTATAATTTGGTTTCCTTATTGGAGTCAAGATTAGATACATGACTTCAATACTCAGGAACAGCAGATCCAGTGAGGATCACTCTGCCCTCAGCTCATCTCAGGATTGGAGCTGTGCATTTAAATTGATTTTTAGTTGTAGTTGCTGAAGCTTGGCAATATTTACAGTGTTTGTCAGATGAAAGGTGGTTCCATTTCTGTTTTGAATTTACAGAACCAGTATTCCTGAACAGTGACCATTAGAGTCTTATTTAGTTTGCCTCTTTCTAGGGAATTCTAAGAACTTTTTCTTGCCTATCTGGTCTTCATCTGCATGCTGTCCTCTCGGTGTCTGTGTGTGTTGTACTGCTCCCAGAATTGTCCTGCCAAACTAATTGTCTCCATGTCCCTGTCTGGAAATGTCCCAAAGCTGTCCAGTGTCATGATGACCCTGTGCAGGGGCAGCACAGAAGGTCTGGGACTGTCCCAGACTCCTGGGATGAGACTGTCAGGTCCCCTCAGAACTTCTCCTCTTGTCTTTGGAGTACTTTTCAAAACCCTCCTGCCAGTCCTTGCTCTCATTCCAGTTCAGTCCTTTCTGTTAATTTTTTTCTTTTATGTCTATTATTAGGTATTTTTGGAGATACTTTTTCTTCCTTCTGTCTGAGACCCTCAGCCCAACAACTGCCCCTTCTGTCTCTAATTGCCTTCCAAGAGCTGGTTTAGCATCATTGGGATAGCTGCTTTTTTAAAAAATAAAAACAAGACACCCAAGCCCTAAATCTTCCCTCAGTGGTGACTTAAGATGGTTTCTGTTCCCAGCAACACATAGTTTTGGCATCAAATAAGAATAGCTCATTTTGAGATGAAATATTGCCAGAGCAGCTCCCAGATCTCCTCAGCTCACAAGTGATGCTGGTGACTGACCTGGAGGGGCAGGTGGGAAAAGGAAGGGGTGAGTTGGACAGGAGCTGTGGCATGGAGCTGCCAGCTGCCCTGACAGTTATTTGTACTGAAACACACTCCTGTAGTATGGAAATGTATTCTCTGCTTAAAAAAGAAAACTATGAAATCATCCCAGAGCAGCATTTGCAGCTGATTTCTTGCAGCCTGTGGCTCTCCTGTGGTCCAACCTCTGCCTAGTTATTTATGTGAATATTTGTATTTGAGGACGGTAGAACAAAAGTACTTAAAACTTGTAAAGCCTTCCAGCTGTAACCCAAACCCTGTTTATCCTGTAGGTCTCTTCCTGCAGTGTTGGTGTCACAGTCTCTGGGATTGCCCACACAGACCCTCTGAAGCAACTGGGCTTTGCTGATGGGGCTTGCAGGGTTGCTCTGGGAGCAACTTTGGGATCTCTCACCAGTGTTTAGATTTGCTGTTGCTGCAGGAAGCACAGAATAGACAGACTGTGTTTATCTGGGTGTTCCTTCAGCAGTAAAGTGGGTGGAGGTTCAGCAGTTACTGGGACTTGCACCTCAGTGTTGCTCTGGCAGGGCCTGATGCAGAGGGAGCAGCAGCTTCTCTGGGCTGGCTCCAAGCAAGGTCAGTCTGGTTTCAGAGACCTGCCACTGCCCTTCTTGCACAAAAAATGTGCAGCTTTGAAAAGGCTGTTCATGAGTGTGGAAATGTCTGTGTTTAGCCAGGCTGTCACAGTGGGGGGATGGATATGTGTTCCCCCGGCTCCTCTCAGGGGCCAGTGGGTCAATGTGCTGTGTTTAAATGATACCTTAAATCTTGAATCACGAGCTGAAGGCTGTCACTGCACACAGAGGAGCTGGGTTCATTGCTGCCTGTTGCTCTGGGGCAGTGAGGTTGGTTCCTGTGGTGTTTGTCCCAAGGGAGTGCTGGCTCTGGGGGCTGAAGGGCAGGAGCTGAGGGGACTTTGTCACTGGAAATTAAAACAAATTCCACACGTTTTTCCTGGAGAAGTTCCTGGGCACTATGTAAGTCACTGCTGTTTCTAACTGAGGGTGAGTTTCCTGGCTGGTACACTTCCCCCAAGGCAAAAGAATGCTTAATTGATGTCTCCATATGATTCATATTTTTATATTAGCAACAATTCCTTCCCAGATGTGTGCATTGATTAGTTCTGTTGCATTGCAGCAGCACCAGTGTTTGCTGGGGCTGACACCCAATCACTAGGACTGAGGGAGGGGTTACAGGTGCCAGCCCAGGTTTGGAGAACAGGGACAAGTTACCTGTGCAGGTGTTCTCTCTTCTCCAAGGACTCTGCTCGCTGTGTGGGGTAGTTTGGTTGTTCTGCCAGTGTGTTCTGTGGGAATAACCTCATGCCTGTGTTAGCAAGGCTTCACAGAATGATCCATGAGTGCAGTGGGACAGGCAAGAGGAGCCAGGCAGCAGCAGCCTCTGATCCTGAGGAGAAGATTCACATTTGGAGAGGCTGAACAGAAATCTTCACTGCTTTTATCTGAAGTTATCTGAAACTGGCAACTGTTATTCCAGTTCCTTTATCTCTGGGAGAGGAAGCTGAGTTGTGCTTGGTGCCACTCCAGTGGATTGTTTCTGTTCCTGGATGGCCATGTGGGAGCAGCACTCTGAGTCTGCAGCATGATCTGCTTTGTGTCAGACACTCAGGTCTCATAACTTCAGAACCTGAGCAAGAATTCTTCATCCAGTGCAATCTAATTTTGGGCTATGCAGGTGGCAGAATCCAGCATTCCTAAGAACGTAAACCCTGCTCAGTTATCCAGGGGTGGAGGGAGAGTAAATGTTGAGGGGATATGTTGGCCCTGTTTTAGCAGAACTCTGGTGGGGGTTTGAAGGCTGGACATGAGGTGTTGGAAAGGTGAGCTGTGGGGAGCAGCCCATGACTGCTCCTGAACCACAGCAGATCTGTCACTGTACACCTGAAGTAACAGGAGTCCCTGAGGAGCTGGTGGGTCAGTCATGGAGCAAGCAGTGCCAATGGGGAGGGAAAAACAGCTTGAGGAAATTGCCCGAGCAAGTGTCAGGAAGTTTTTCCAGGGAGTGATTCCCAGGTTGTTGCTGATCTGCCTGAAGACATGGGAAGAGTCTTAGCAGGAGCCACCAGAACTGTGAGGAGGAATCTGTTGTCACACAGGGCAAACCCAGCACTGCCAGAGCTCTGGAGCTCATGCTGGACGAAGAAACAAACAGGAAATGAGCTAAACCTGCACGGCTGGATGTGGCCCTCAGCCTTTAGGGGAGGGGCTGGAGTGGCACAGAGTGGATGTTTCTTTCAAACAACATAAGGGCAAGAGGAGGGAAATCAGGTTCTGTCCTGTGATGCTGTTTGACTTTCGCTTAACTGGATGTAACTTCAACCAGAATAGCTCTGGAATTAACAGAAAGAGATGCTTTAAATAAATCCTTCTGGTATTCAGCAAAAAAAGCATCACACAGCACTGCTAGTTTGTAATGGGTTAAATTGAATTTAATTCCATCCCTCAGTCCTGAAATTTGACAGAATATGTCCTAAAATTGTAAGTGAAAGGGTTTGTGATGTGTCTGATTCACTAATTGTATCTAGAAATTAGCAGATTGGAGGTGACCCCCACACACACACACACCTTTGACTGAAATTTCAGTGCACAATTTCCTTATAGTACACGTAGGGGATGGACTTGGGGGTGCTGCTTCTCTCTGCCCCTCTTTTTTTCTTTTTATTTTACAAGTCTTCTACTGTCCCAGATTTTTACAGTGATTGTGTGTGATGATGTCATTGATGAAGCACTAGATAAATTCTAAAAGTGGAAGTCGCGGCCCAGCAGGATCCAACACCTTGTCAGGATGCCATAACAGAGCAGGAAATGCAGGATTTCCTCATTTCCTGAGCACAGTAAATTGGCAGCAGTGGGAGGTCCTTCCAGCTGTAAACATGTTTGAGCAGAGAGAAAGGAATCCCAGTCAGGGGCAGTTCCTGAGAGGCAGTGGTGGGATTCTGTTGTGGTTCATGAGAAACTGCAGACTCTGCAATACGGAGGCTCTTTTTTACTTCATTATTTGATTTTATTTGTTTTGGACCCCAATGACACCTGAGGCAGCTCTTCCCTTCAGTGTTTGTCCCTGTGTGGTGGATCTCTGGGAGCATCTGGGATGTGCCCCTTAGGGCTGGTCCCAACACTAAACCCAAATCCACTTGAAATATGTTGTGCTTTGAGAGAGGCTGGGTGGGGCAGAGGATGCTGGAGGACTCTGCCTTCCAGAGGTGATAAGGCTGTTAAAAAGCACCACTGAGGGGGAGAGAAGGGGAAACTGGGGCTGTAGTAGAGTGTGTGGTGTCTTTGTGGTGCCCTGTTTTCCATTAAAAGCCGACACCAAACTTATCAAAACCAAACAAAACCCAAAATGGGACCAAACCCCCCTGGATTGTTCTGTGCCAGTGGGAGCCTGGCAGCCCCTCAGTGCAGCAGCTGCCTCTAAGCACACCTGGCACATGCCTTAGTTTAGTTAACCCCTGTCTCTATAATACATGTGGATGATCAGCTGCTGTTCATCCTGTTCTCCTCTCACAGGTTTGAGGTGTGTTTGTAAAAGACTATGGAGAACATCAGTGGCACACTTGAAAAAAGGTGACAGATTTGAAGAGCCACTGTTAGTGATGAGAAAATGGAATAAAGGACTGAAATTAAACAGGTTTTAAAATATTTGAGCTCAATGTGGGATTATTTGTTCCAAGTATTTCCTTAGGTAGCACAGTTTTCTGTGCTATATAAGAATTTTTAATGAGCTCATTGACTGCAGGAGCTGAGGGCTCTTGCAGTGAATCCTGATGTACAAAGGCTGTGGCCAGGGCTGGTGAGAGATTGTCAGCAGCTTTCCATGTTGTGAGGATTGCACTGGTGTGTTGTGGGGGGAATTGTGGTGACCTGCAGCCGGTCTGTGTGAGCTCTTACACCCCAAGCTGGGAGAGATTTCTGGTGAGTATCATGGAAATCAAGGCTTGTGCTGTGGGAAAGTCAGGAGAGCAAAAAGGAGTGGGAAGCATCCAGAAGCCAAAGAGACTCAGATGTGGGGCAGAGCACAGACAACAAACATGTTTAGAGGAAGAACCAGCTCAGGATTCTGTGCCCACTTTCAGCGTTTCCATCTGTGTTTGGTTCCAGGGTGGGTTGGAGATGTGGAACACAAGCACTGTGTCCCCCTCTGCCAACCATGGCTTTTGTCCTTGGCTCAGCAGCCACACATACCTTGATTTCATTGAGCACTTCTGGTGTTGTGCTGCCTTTAATTGCAAGAGGAAATGTGTTAATGTGTGTTTGAAGTAGTTTAATTTCTTTTTCCAACCCCATTTCTGGAAATTCTGGTCTGACCAGCTCAGTGATGCTGTTTGGGTTCTGGCAGTGGGAGAGTGGGAAGTGCCTCTGCCAGCACTGCTGCTGAGCTGCCAGGGGACACCATCCCCTGGATTTGTGTCCTGTCAGGATTTCCCTCGCTGCTCTGCCAAAGGAGGGATGATCTCACCCTGTCACAAACCATTCCAGTTGTCATTAGTTTGTAGAGTCACGGGTTGTGTCAGGTGAAGTGTCAAATGCCGTGAGAGAAAGATGCTATTTTTTTGTAAAATTGATTTTAATTGATTTTCTCTTTTCACAGGTTCTTTGAAGAACTCGAAGCCAGGCATCAGAACAACATCTTCATTGATGACATCAGTGACATCGTGGAGAAACACGCGGCCTCCACCTTCGACCCCTACGTGAAGTACTGCACCAACGAGGTGTATCAGCAGCGAACGCTGCAGAGGCTGCTGTGAGCACTGGGGGCCAGGAGGACCCTGGGGGGGTTGCTGCCAGACCTGTGCTGGCAGGCTGGGCTGTCCTTGCACGTTCCTCCAAGGGAATGGGGAGTGGGAACTCGCTGGGCTGCACAGCCTGATCCTGCCCGTGCTCCTGGGGCACATTCCCTTCCCTCCCCCAGTCCAGTGTCACACAGGCTTCCCTGAGTCTGCCCTGGTGCGCAGGGGTGGCAGCACCTGAGGTTTGATGGCAGTGCTGGCCTTAGGTGATCCAACTCCTGCAAATCACCATTCCCTGTTAATGAAACCAGGATTTATAGCAACTTGCACTATTGTTTGGTAAAACACACCATTTAATCCTCTCCCTCTTTTCCCTCAGGGCCACAAATCCAGCATTTAAGGAGGTGCTGTCCCGGATTGAGTCCCACAAGGATTGCAGGAATTTGCCCATGATCTCCTTCCTCATCCTTCCCATGCAGAGAGTCACTCGTCTCCCCTTACTGATGGATGTGAGAATGGCTATTTCTATATTTTTCCTTGATACCTGTTCTTTCAGTATTAACAGTGTCTCATGTTCAATTCCTGGCTCATTCCAGTCTCTCCAGATTTTCTCCCTTATGCCAGTCCAGGGCTGTATATTCTGGGCTGTAGATTTTGGAGTCCTGCTGCACTTGTTTGCTGGCTGTGACTGGTCCCTCCTGCTCCTGACCTCTGTTCACAAGTTAAAGATTTGAATATTCTAACAGGAAAATTGTACAGCAAAGGGTTAAAATAACTTTGGAACCAAGGAGGCTCCAGCACAGAAATCATGTGCAGTGCTAGGATTGAAATTAAGCCCTGCAGCTGAAAAAGAAGGCTCACTGTCATGGATGTTGGTGTGAGGGCTCTTTGCAGGAGATGCTCTTGGGAACAGGGGCTTTAAGGCCTGAAGGGTGAGCTCCATTCCTGAGGGCAGGGGGGCTGTGTGTGAGTGGCACTGAGCTGTCCCTCCCTCTGCAGTGACAGGGGACTTGGGCAGTGATGGAGGTGCCAGGGAGTGTTTGTGCCAAAATTCACACCAGTGTTTGTGGTGTTTCAGTTAAAGTGCCAGAACTAGATGAGGAGCTGCACCACCAGCAGAAGTGCAGACTGTGATCCAGGCTTGGAGTCCAGCTCTGGTAGGAGCCAGAAACAGGACTGATGATTTTGTTCTACATTTTGCAAATTGGGCACTGATTAATTTGATCACCTGGACAGTTCCCTTCACGGACACTTAATTCTCTGTAGGTTGCAATCTGTTCTGCTTGGTCCTCTGAAGTAATTGATGTTTTATTTCAGACTATTTGCCAGAAAACTCCCAAGGATTCAGCAAAATATGAGAACTGCAAGCAGGCTCTGAAAGAAGTCAGCAAGGTACGTTCTTAAGTGAGGTTGGAGCTGGCCCTGCTCAGCCAGAACTTGGGCTGGACCTTTGTACCACCCGAACCCCCCTGGAGAATTAACAATTACTGGGAGCTGTGGGGGTGAGGGGGGTCTGGGCTCAGCCCTGGGCACTCCCAGAAACACCAGGTGTGTGACCAGCACGGGGTGTCACTGCTGGGGGCCCTTTCTGAAGGAGCAGCACCTTGTGTTGCAATCCCTGAGCCCTGCTCAGCCCATGTCTCGTTTCCAGCTGGTCCGTCTGTGCAACGAGGGTGCCCGAAAGATGGAAAGGACAGAGATGATGTACACCATTAACTCCCAGCTGGAATTCAAAATCAAGGTATGAGGATGTTTCTGACCTTTTAGTTGAGACAGTGAACAGTGGAACTCTTCCTAGCACTGTCATATCCCACAGTGATTCATGCAAAGAAATGATATGATGGGTCAGGACAAAAGTTAAGATTTTGGTTAAGTGTTTCCATTTTAAGTGGAAGATGACACTACAGCAGAAGGGATTTTGAATATTTACTGAAGTTAAGAGCATTCTTTGCTGAAAAGATTAATCTACTGAGAAGATTTTGGCATTAGGAGATAGTGCTCAGTGCTGAGGTGTTCTCATGTACCTGATGGGAAAGGTGTCCTGGCAAAATGCTTCCAGGCCAGGGAAGGATCCTGGGGATGTTTGTCCTTCCCCTTAAGGGTGGGACATCTCAGGTTTGTATTAAAAAAATCCTCTACACTCAGTCTTTGTTGTAGGAAAAACCATCAGACTCAGTCATGGGAGAGGGGCTTTATTGGACTTTCAAGATCTTTGTTCAAGTACATTTATTGTTTTCTATTCAATGTTTGCTGAAATCCCATTTCTGTCATTAATGTCTGAGTCTTACACAAGGAGAATTCTTTTGAGAGAAGATTGTTTCATTATCAGACATGTGGTGAGTGGAGGTTCATGGGTTTAAAAAATGTGGCTCTTGAAAGGGTCAGGGGAAATGCTGCCTTCAAAAAGATTTTTCAGCTTGTCTGAAGTGTTTTTATTCTCAGACTTTGACTACAACTTGAAACAATACTAATATTTACTTATAGCAACAGCAACAACAATTGAAATGCTCTCGGCCAAGTGACATCCCAGCGTTTCCTGACAGTGGTGATGCCAGACTCAGGTCTCTGGTGAGCCCAGCCCAGGGCTGAGCCTGGTCCCACTCAGTTCCCAGTCCCCGGGGCCCCTCGGGGGTCTGGAGTCCCTCCCCTTCGCTGGACAGGGCTCTGTCCATCCCTCCCTGTGAGGAGCAGCTCGTGCTGGTGCCAGGGCAGCAACAGCAGCTTCGAGGGCTTTGTCTCTCTGTGCTTTTATGGGAGATTTTGCCTCTGTGCATCCCAAATGCAGCTCTGTGGTGGCTCGGGCCCTGTCTGGCGGGGGTGTTGCCAGCTGGCAGAGGAAGCCCCGCTTTGGCCAGGGCTCAAGGCATTTTTCAGCTCTGAGAGCCTGTTTTCTGTAGCAGGGAGATGGTGCACGTGATGTGCTTCTTTGGCAATTAAGGAAAAATTAAAGTAAAACCAAGCTGCCTCTGGAATAGAGTCAGTTAGGAAAATGGGATGAACTCACTTGGAGTACAGACTAGAGGAATTTTTAGTTCATCCTCAAATAGAACTTTTTGAAGTATTTTCTACTTGTAAACCAATCATCATGGCGCTGTAATTCTGTTTTATAACCATTATAAATTAGTTAAAGTATTTCTGTTCTTGCCCAGCCTCACAGAGTGTTTTGGGATTTTTGTTTATTATTTTGTTAGATGTAACTGTGGTGAATTTCATGGGAGCACAAGAGAAGGAACTCAGATCTTGTGTTACTTTTGTACATGGCTCATCCATAGAACAAAGCTTTTAATCAAGGTTCAGAAGTTCTTAAAGTTTTCATCTTTAGCATCAGAGAAGTTGTGGGGGGTTATTTTGGGGAGTTACTGTTTTGTTCTTCCAAGAGCAGGGTCACAGCCCCAGCTGGGTTTGGCTCAGCACCACAGGCAGGTACTGACAGGTCAGAGTTGGCTCAGCAAAGGGATTAACAGATACAGGAAGGCAACTCAGGCAGAACTGAGAAGGCAGCTGACAAACTGCATGCAGGGGTGTGTTTTAAAGGCATGTGAAAGGTGCTCAAGTGAGGGGAAACCAGGCAGTTGTGCTCATTAGTGCGGCCCTTTGCCTGGGCTGTGTGTGTCACGGTGCAGCCTCGGAGAGGGTCTGTGTGAGCAGGACAGGCAGTCTCACCTCTCCCTTCAGGCTCATGGCCCAGAGAAACAAAAGGGCCTTCTTGTGGGCTCTGTTTCTCCTGCACTTGGGAATAATTTGGGTTAATAAAGCCAGGTCTTCACATCAGGCAGCTCAAATCCTGTGTGGTTTTTCCCATGCCATGAGGCACCGGGAGCACAGTCCAGTGTCCCCAGGGGCTTCAGGAGCCACTGCTTACTCTGCAAACACATTCCTGGAAGACAGGCCTGATTTTAATGCCCTCAGGAGCTCTCACAGGCTGTTCCACCCCAAGTGTGACCAGTCAGGTCTGCTCATTTTTATTTTTGATGAGCAATGATCAGGTGCCCGAGTGATTCCCAGGTATTTGCAGCTGTTACTGTGTGTTGTAGGAGTGATGGAGATCCCTTAAACCTTGGGAATCCCTTTGTGATTGTGATCTCTGAGTTTATTCAAGTATTTTCCCCAAATATATTGTATTCTGAACTCTGATTTTTTAAAAATCTCTACATTTTAGGGGCTAAACTGTGATTTTCTTGCCTTGCAGCCATTTCCATTGGTCTCCTCTTCACGGTGGTTGGTGAAAAGGGGTGAATTAACCACATATGTAGAAGACACTGGACTTTTTTCCAAAAGAACCTCTAAGCAGCAAGTCTACTTCTTCCTGTTCAACGATGTCCTCATCATCACCAAGAAGAAGAGGTAAGAACTTCACCAGTATAAAACTGCCTTTGTGTTCAACTCTTGGAATCACAGCATTGACTTTTAACACGATGGTGGCTGAGAAATGAGTTCAGGAGTTATTTGAGTCTCTGTCCATCAGCCTGTGGGTACAAGTGACAAGTAACTGCTTGTTCAGTGGGATTTGCTTTTGGCAAACACAATTGAAATTCCAAACTGTCAAACCAATTTAAAAGTACATTCTTGATGCCCTAGCAAAGAGAGAAGTTTGGGAAGGATAAAGGAGCAGCAATGTCCATTCCCCTCCACACTTCCCACGCTTGGGTGGTTTTTGAGGCTGGTGGATGTGGTACAACTTCCAGCAGTTGCCATTTGCATTTTTATCCCTAGATTTGACAGGAGGTATAGAATAATCGATTTGAATGGAATTTATATCCTCTGCTGTTGGGTAATGCTTGAAAGATAAACCTTATTCCTGAGGCTAGGAACTGTTCTGAAGAACTATTTTTACATCTGGGTTAGCCAGTTGAGCCAAACCCTTCTGTGAGACTGCAAACCTGTAATTGAAATAGGTTTTGCAGAACGGGGTATGATACACCATTTGGGAAGAAAATGGTAATATTTAAGCAAAGAGAAACCAAAATGAAGGGGGAGAATTTTTTAAGGGGAGGTTTTTTCCTAAAGCTGGGGAGAAAGTGCCTGGATTCCCCCTGTCTGTTGTGCTGCTGTGGAGGTGTATGAGATTCCATGTTTACTGAAGCTTGTGCCGGGTGTTTCTGACAGCCCCTCACCCCCTCCCTGGCAGCTCTTTGCAGAGCTGGGTCACACTGGGTTGGACTGGGCAGGTCTGTTCTTATGGGGTTGCCGTGTCTGTTGGAGTTGGGGAAGCAGTGACATATCCCTGTTGTTCCCCAGTTTACTGGTCCCTGTCGCTGTGTTGGTCACACACCAGATTTGTGTCACAGCAGCTCTGATCCAAGCTCAGGCTTTGGATTTGTCACAGCTTCCAGCTGCTGGAATGGAAATGTCCCAGCTGGGCCTGAGAGACAGTGACAGCCCCTCGTGTTTCTGTCACACTCACAGTTGGTCTCCCAGGATACCTGAAGGGATGTCATGGACAGCACTAATTGCTAAGCCCCCAATACCCTGAGCATGAAGCTCACACTGCCCAGGTGGCAAAGCTTGTTAACAGTGTCTGAGCTTTGGGTGACCTGTCCTCCCACCCACAGTGTTGCCAGGGCACCACAGTGCTGGGCAGAAATTGGTTGCTAGCTGAGGTCAAATGTTTGTGTTTTCCCTTGAGCAGTTGCCTTTCTGAAGATTCTTAACGTTGCACTAAGACATCACTTTGTGCTAAAAATAGCCCTTTGTGAGCACTGCAGGGTCAGGGTTTGATCTTTACCCAAAGCCCAGCCCCGGCTCAGCCGCTGCCCAGCTCAGTCCTGGCTCTGTGGGCTGGGACTGCTCAGGGCCAGGGCTCTGACCTGCTGCACCTCTGACACTGCTGTGTCACACTGGCCCTGTGTGAGGCACGGGGCTGCTCCCTGGGATGGGGCCAGGATGGGACATGGCAACTTGGGATGTGTCATTAGACACAAGGCTTTGGAGAGGAATAAAAATCTGCTTCTCCCCACTGCCCAGTTTTCAGTTTTTTTGGGTATGTTTTTCCTGTCAGTTGTCCCTGTAGCCCCTTCTGTGTGTAGACACAATCTGACTATTTTTCAAATATCATTTAAAAAAAATACTTAATACTTGTAAGGGTTTAATGCAGTATTTTGACAGGAGCAGTCAGTGCTGTCAGGCCAGAGGGTCAGTGCTGCCTGGGAGTGTTAAATGTTACCTGCCAGAGGGTCAGTGCTCTTGGGAGCGTTACCTGCAGTGCCGTGGTGTCTGCCAGGGGGGTTCTGTAACCCAGGGCAGCTCAGGGCCCTGTGTGGGCACAGGAGGCAGAGGGTGAGAGCTGCCCTGCCCTGCCCTGACTGGTTTGTGGGATGGAGGGAAGGAGCAGGAGAGATTGGTAAAGGTTTCTCTCTGTTGATTAACTAGTAAGAAATGCAGTTATGATTAGCTGTGCACATGTGCAAACTAGCTGATAACTATTAAGAAATGCATTTATTATTCATTACACAAGTGTATGGACATATTTCTTTCCCAGATGCAGATTTCCAGGTAACAGTGGCAGCATTCCCAGCTGGGATTGCCAGTTCTGTCCTTGGCTAAGTAGGAGTTGTCCAGACTAAAATACTGGTTTCTTTAAAAAAAAAACAAAATCAACCAACCCATCCCTGGTTCAAAGTATCAGAGAGGGATGGGTTCCATCAGGGGCATGTTCTGTGTCCATTGTGCACACAGCTCTTCTGCAAAAAAACAGGACATTACAGTATTTAATTTGCAGAATAGTGAAAACACACCCCACAGAGCTGAAATAAGAGCTTGTTTTTCACACCAACACAGTGTGAGAAGCTGTGACAGGAGAGGAGAGGGGTTGGAGGGACCGTGCCGGACTCTGGAGTTAAATGTGGGCTCTGTGGCTGTGTTTGCTTCCAGACACAGGGAATGGAAACCAGACATAACCATGGGGGGTTTTTTTGTTCCCTGCAGTGAGGAGAGCTACAACGTGACCGAGTACTCTCTGCGGGAGCAGCTGGTGGTGCTGCCCTGCGACGGGGAGGACCCCGGCTCCTCGCCCGGCAGGGCCGCGGTGCTCCACTCCGCACGGGCAGCTGCCTCCCACCTCTTCAGGCTCCTGGTCCTCAGCAACCACGCGGGGGACAGGGTGGAGATGCTGCTGGGAGCAGAGACTCAGTGAGTAGGGCCTTGCAGGGTGTTTCGCCGTGGGGCTGTGTGGGCACAGTGTGGGCACAGCCGGGCACCGAGCGCGCTGTGCCTGGCACGGAGCTGGGGCTGTGCATGGTGGTGGTGGGATGGTGTTGGCTCTCCCTGCTGGGACAGCCTGGTCCTGGTTCTGCTGTGCGAGGAGTGCCCTGGCACAGAGACCAGCCACAACCAGGGCCCTGTCTGTGGGGGCACAGCCTGGCTCTAAGGGCCATTAACTTCCACACGACCCTCCCAGCACTGAGAGAGTCTGTTTGTGCTGGGGGAGCTGGAGGCGGGACAGGGACATGAAGGGAGTGCTCCAGACATATCCCTGCCTGGAAAAATTGATAGCTTCAGGTTTGCTTTCAAAGTTTAGAATAACTCTGAAAGGAACTAAAGATCACCAATGCTTTCTATCAAAGAACTCATTATGGAGTCAGCAGATGATTCAGACTTGTTTGGAAATGCAATTTTATTGGGGAAAAAATGCAGGACATTTTAAGTTGTCTGGGATTTGGATGAAAAGACATTTTGTTCTGCAGATTTATTCTTGATTTGTTCTGTACTGCTTGCAGTATAACTGGTGTAGATCATCACTCAGAGAAAGAGGCTGAAAAGAATTACTGTGTTTGAAAATTACCTATTTTTATATCTTACTGTGTGCTTTGAGAAGGATGGGAAAGGAGGCTCCAGGGCCCAGCTGGGTGGGTCGGAATGTCTACAGATGAGGGTTTTGTACAGGTAAAACTGAAATGTTTCTCTGACACAAAGATTTCCAGCACAGTTGATTCAGTTTTGTCACTTAATGTGGTGTGTGTTCCTGAGGCCAAAAGAACCAGCATTAGGTCTGAACTTTGTGTGGCCCTGTGAATAAGGCACAAAGTGCACACAGGGGATGGTACACAAAGGTTACTCACAGGTGCTGAAGAGATGCATGCTGACCCTGGAAGAAGTAAGGGCAGCCTCAGTGCTGACCCTTCAGAGCATGAGTTGGAGCCGGGGCTTTGTTTGGTGCTTTGCAGGAGCGACAGAGCGCGGTGGATCACGGCACTGGGGCAGGACAGCGACCGGCACCACACCGACAGGAACAGTGAGTGCCAGCCCGGGGGGGGCTGTGCCAGGAGAGCAGCACTGCCCTCCCCTCAGCCGGGACAGGGCACCTGGCACTACCCTGAGGGATGGGGGGCAGCATTCTACAGGGGGAATCTTAAAAATAAATGGTGTAGGTGTTCTAGTGAAATGCACTGCTGTGCGACTGGTGTAACTGAGCCTGGTTCTTCTCTCCCCAGCTCTGGCTCAGGTGGAGATCATCAGGACTTACACAGCCAAGCAGGCTGATGAACTCTCTCTGCAAGTGGCTGATGTGGTCCTGGTTTATCAGAAAGTGAGCGATGGTGAGTGAAGGCTTGGCTATGGGTAACAACCTCTGAACCTCTGCAGGGGGGTCCAGCTACAAAAAACTTCTCTAATTGCAGGGGCTACAGTGAGTAAAGGTTCAGCTTCCAAGAAAAAACTGAACATTTGGGTTCAGCTTCCTAAAGGACAGGCTCTGGGTGGGCAGCAGATGAACGGAGTATAACCAGCTGCAGAACATGTAGAGAGCCTGTTTTTGACATGTGAGGTGTCCACAGATAAGAAATTGAATTTATCTAAAAATGAGGAGCTCAGACTGTCAGGGTTGTCCAAGAGAAAGAGCCCCACTCTGAGCAGTGCCATGGCCTGGGCTTACCTGCCTGCACAGAGAGTTTGCTGAGGTTTTTCCCAGGATGAAGCACCCCAAGATCCAAAAGGGTTCTTGCTTGGACATGCCAATAACTCCACTGGACAGCACCACGTGTGGCTCAGGGAGGCAGGACACACTGGAGGGATAATTCCCAACTTGCTGTCACTCAGCATTACATATGAAACCCAAGATCCTGTCAATTGTGCTGCACTGATGTCTTTAGATTGCACTGTTATTATAGTAATTATTACAAACTATATTTTAACTGCAATATAAAAAAGTAAAATTATGTAGTACATTTTATAGAGTATTTCTTCTGTAGTTTGCCTGTATAAAAATCTGCCAAATCTCTCCTGCTCTGCTCCTTTATTCAGTGCCAAGGCCAATGGATAATGTATACTGTATGTGATGACTGGCAGGGTGACTGTTGTGCTGTGCCCACAGGCTGGTATGAGGGGGAGCGGCTGCGGGACGGGCAGCGGGGCTGGTTCCCCATGGAGTGTGCCAAGGAAATCACCTGCAGGGCCACCCTGGACAAGAACATGGAGCGCATGGGGCGCCTGCTGGGGCTGGAAACCAACGTGTAGCCTGTTCCTCCCCCCACCCCACGCCCTGCACCGGCTGCTGTGGGCTCTGTGTGGGGCACCGGAGCCCACACCCACCACACCAGCACTGACGGTGGGACACACATACTGGCATCCCAGCTGAAGCTCAACCAGGAGCAGCCTCCAACTGCAGCACTGTCCTGGGCACTGTGTTCCAGTTCCAACTTCAGCTCCTCCCTCCCTGCCTCCTTTCCTTCTTGCTCCAATGGTTTTTGAGCATCTTGACTTACTTTCACCAGCAGACACTCACCCCCATCCATGGAGCTGGGGGTGTCCTGAAGAGCTGCAGTGGGACAGTCCCAGGATCAGCCAGGGTGTTAATGGGATACTTCCCCACTTGTGTCAGAAAGTGACCTGAACTAGAATAACCAGCTCTGTACTTCAAAAAGGCCAACCTACCTCTCCAGTGCAAATCCAGGGACACAGCCCAGGCCTTGGCAGAAGCTCCAGGAAGAATCCAGATCTGTGCCTCCAGTTGGGGTGGTCTCTAACAGTCTCATGCAGCTCAGGCTGTCTCCTTTTAGCTCTACAGTGGTGAAAGAATTTCTGCAAGCAAGAAAGAGGTGCTGCACTCTGCAAAGTAGATGCTGCTGATCCATCTTAACAGAGAATAACTGCTGGACATGATTTGTTTCTGGTTTCCTCAGGTGCTTAAGGCAGTCCCATGATTCAGTTACTGTTTCAGAGCAGGGGCTTGATGTGTTGCAGAAATATGAAGTGCTTAGTTCTGGGTTTGGGGGGTTCCTGCTCTTCTGTACTAGAGAGTTCTTTCTGTGTTCCACTGAACTCCATTTACCTGTATTTTTATCATCACATGGGAGCCACAGGCAGCAGCAGAGGGAGAATGAAGAGCTGCACAGTTCCATTAAGGTCTCCTCTCTGTTGTCTTGGGCAGAAGCAGAGAGCTCAGCTCCTGGAGCTCCTGGGTGCTTCCCCTGCCAGTGTCCCAGGCTGCTCGGGCACAGGGGAGGCAGTGCCAGAGGAACAGCCCTGGGAGGAGCTGTGCTGGTGCTGCCTCCTGCTCACATTGCACTACACCCCCCCCTCCCTGCTGTGTGAACAGATGCAGTGTCTGTGTGAGTGTGACAGTGTGTGACAAAAACCCTCACCTGGGTAAGGACCAGCTGCTGCCTCAGCAGGGTAAATATGTGCTCACTACAAATGAGAGGACAACTTGTAATACCAAGGCTTTCTTCTTGTTGCCTTCCCCATCCTCTGTGAAGAGGCTGGAAGTTGTTTTATAGTCTGGAATGTGCTGATATCATTGGTGAGTGAATTGGGTGTCTGTCTCTAACAATTTAAACTGTATTATTAGGAAGGCAATAATTTTGTACAAAAGTAGTTACCCTGGACAGGCTGACAGTGGTTATACAGCCTTGTAAATTAATTTATAAGAGGACTGATAAAATAGTAATGAGAGAAACTGTAAATTGAACAAAGACTTATTTAACATAGTAAAAATACTGCTACTGTTTTAACAAATTTTACTGTATACAGGCAGATGTTTAACACAACTGAATGTATAAATCCTGGCATTAATTTTATTCAGATTTTTTAATACCTTGTATATATTTTCCTACCTAGTTTTTCAAAAAATGCTGTAATGTTTTTTTAAAGACATTTTTCATTTTACCTATTGTTGGACACAGTTCTTCAGGAATTAAAGACTTTTATGATTTTATAGGGCAACAATCAATAAAATGCTTTTAAATTCTTACTATGAAAAGCTTTGAGTTTTCTTTAATGGTATTTCTTAAAATGCCAGTTGTTAAATGTCATTCCTGTCAAAGAAATTAAATCTTTTGAGGAAGCTGTGGCATTTTAAACTTTTAAACTTTCCTGTTCTGTTCCTCTGTCTTACTTCATCTGTCATAGATCCAGTTTACCTGTATGGACTTGAAGCAATGGCACATCTTCTATTAAGAAGCAGGACATGGAAAAAGTCTTTATATACCTTTGCTTTCTATCATTTGGTCTGTCCAGGGGAAGGGACCTACAACAATCACCTGGGTTAAATCATGTCATTAAGGGCACTGGCCACCTGCCTCTGGCATTAATTATAGGGCATACCGTGCCTGGGGAGGGCAGACAAAGGATGGTGAGTGCTGTACAAATGCTGCCCTGGACTTGTACTCTGAATTCCATCATAGCTCAGAGAGGTTTTACACATTTAAGACATAACAAGCAATTTATCTAAAAGTTTGCATAAACAAGTTTTCAAAAGCCTCAGGAGTTTCCTGTTTGTTGGCTTTTTTCTCTTACAGCAACAGCATAATATTTTCATTAGCAAAAAAAAAAGTCATTTAGAGCAAATCAGTGCTAAAAGATGAGCATTTCTAATTACAAAGAGAATGATCTAAAAACCTCCCCCCTTTCACCCCCTGTGCACTCTGCACATGCACAGACAGACTCTCCTGCCCAGGGATGGGGACAGGACAGAAGCATCTCCTTTTTAATTAAGGGCCCAGCAGTGACAATAGGGTGGGATTTTGTTACTGTAAAACTAACTCTCAATTCCCAAGGGCCTGGAATGTGCACCCCTTCCTTCTGTGACTTCTCTAGCCAGGTTTTAAGCAAGCTGATCAAAAATAAATTGCTCTCAAGTTCCCCACATGAAAGCTCCACGTGAGTCGAGGTGCCCATGTGTGTCCGGGGGCTCCTGAGGGCCACTCAGCACCTGCTCACAAATCCAGTGCCCACCCCACTCCACCCTGTCTCAGCATCTGTATTCACCACACACCTAAGGAACTGTCTTTCCTGCTTCTTTATATCAGTCCTACAATATAATAAATAGAACATTTTTATCTGCTGGACTTTTATGAAGTGTTGTAATGCAGTGGTGTTCTTGACTTCCATGGCAAAGAGTACATTTGTTCCCATTATGCAAAGCTAATTTGCTGGAAATAAAAAGGCAAAAATAGCACCACTTTAGTCAACCTACACACCCTCACAGTGCAGCCTGTGCTCACATGCACATCCCTTACGCTCTGCAACTACAGAGCACACTCACAAAGCTTTTTTCCCCTGTATATTTTGCTCCTAAAGCAACACACAAGCAAAAGAAGTGGAAGAACACAAGTGCTGGAAATAAACCTAAAGTAAATTCTGGCATCAAGACAGAGGAAATCCAAGGATTTATGTGCTGAAATCTGCAAATGGTTTTATCAAAACTTCATACCTGGAATAACACTGTTCACAACAAATCCAAACACAGCACCAGACACATAATAGAGGAAAACTATCCCAGCCCAGCACATCCGACATTTCCTACTGACTCATTTTCAGACTGAAGATCAAGGTTTCTGATACCTTTCTGCCTCAAAAAGCATGTTAAACTACATGTCTTAAGCATAGTGAGAAAGTGCAGTCAACTCTCATGATGTACTTTCAGTCACTCTCTAAGTAAGGGCAGATCCCACCAGCCCAACCAGTGACCCCTCAGGGTGCCCCTCCCTGCACCGTCTGCTCCTGACCATTTGGAACTGGAGGTGTGAGAGAACTGCCATCTTCTGCCTTATTAACTAGAAAGTTAGCCACCATTTAAGCACTACAAAAGCCAGGAACAAGGAGGGTACAGCAGGGACCACAGGCCAGCCCGTGTTTCTCCGTGCCCTTCAGTCCCTGCCGGCAGCACCAACACCAGCACCAGCACCACCGCTCGCTCCCGGTGCCCGCCGGCCCCGCTCAGTCACAGCACCAGCCGGGCTGCAGAGCCCTCGGGGATCAGCAAGTACCACCCCTGCTCCATCCCTGCTGTGGCTCCCAGCCCGCGGCACTCAGAGCCACGTCCAGGCTCGTCTGCAACACCCCCAGGGACGGTGAATCCACCCCCTCCCTGGGCAGCACATTCCAATGCTTCAGCATTCTCTCTGTAAACAATTTCTTCCCACTATCCAGCCTAAGCCTCCCCAAGCCCGTGCCCTCCTGTCTCACTGCTGGTTGCCTGGGGGAACCAACCCACCCCACGTGGCTACACTCTCGAGGTGTGGCCTCACCAGTGCTGAGAGCAGGGGCAGAATCGCTTCCCTGCGCCTGCTGGCCACACTATTCCTGATGCAGGCCAGGATGTCGCTGGCCTTCCCGACCACCCTGCCGGCTCCGAAATTCCACGCTGCCAATACTCCATGCCCATTCCCCCCGCACTGAGCCCGGGGCTCACCTTCCCGCGGTGCCGCCGCTCGCTCCTCTCTCCCGGCTCATCCTCCCTCGCTCCGCTCGCCCCGAGCCCGCCCGGCCCGGATCCTGCGGGGCCGGCTCTCCCCAGCCCGGCCCTTCCCGCACGGGCTTCTCCCCTTCCTGCTGCTCCCTCCTCCTCCTCCTGCACTATGTAAAACACCTGCGGGTACAACAGGGGGCGGGAGGGAGGTTAAACTACATATTGTTTGCAGCTGTGAGCGTGCCCCGCCCCTTGTTAACCCAATTAAAGCACGGTCCAGTCACTAAGTTCAACTTATTTCTGTATAACAAAAATTAGTTTCACCTGATCTGCTGTTTTCTTACAGATAAAGTGCATAAATCCTCATGAGCTTGATGATCAAGGTAATTTTTGCACAGAAAAAAAAACCCAAAACCCCAAAGAAGGGAGAAGAGTTGTATTTCCAGGCAAAAAAAGGGAGACACAAGACCTTTGTTTCTTGAGGATAAACCTCAAAATCCTTAACAAGCTTTGTTATTCAAATGTTCTTCCATAGCTAGAAATCATTCAAAACAGAATGACATTCAAAACATTGAGAACAGATGAAATAACATTTTAAAGAAAAGACTTTTAATGTAATAATATAACCCATATTTGGACTTTAAAATAAAAAAGAAAGGAAACTTCGAATACAATGAAATCTTAAAGCATATTCCACCATGCCTTTTATTCTAACCATACTTCCTGTGAGCTGCAATTTCTGTCAGGAATAAAGATTAATTGAATGGGATGAAAGGCAGAAGAGAATATTTCTGAAGATTGTTTCCTCCCACAGCACAAATTTAACAGGTGTTTTCAAGTTTGGATTAATTAAGCTGTAATTACCGTCAGTGGAAGTGTTGGTGAGCAGACTGCTGCACAGCTGGAATAACACAGCCAGAGTAATTACTCACCACCCCCAACAAAAAAAAAACCAAAAAAAAAAACAAAAAAAAAAAACCAAAAAAAAAA